>BPLS01000250.1:994734-1029454 GCA_019656275.1 Rhododendron kiyosumense
GGCCCCAACTCCCTTTTCTGGAACTACCCTCGCCCCTCTCTCTCTCTCCCTTTTCTTTCTTTCTTTTTTTACGGTTTGTTTTTCTTTCTTTTTTTCCTTTTTTTTCCGGTTTGATTTTTTTTTTTTTCATTTTATTTCCTTTTCTTTCTTTGAACTTGTTTGCTGATGTGACGTTATTTTATTAGTTTAGAGAAAATAGGGAGTTTTACATTGGCGGCGGTGGACTAGGAATTTATTCTCTTTATTAATCAACAAGTTGATTTGAAGTTTGAACGGGGAACTTCTTTTACTTTGACCCAAAAGTTTGAACGGAAGTTCTTTGTAAGTATAAATTAAAAGATAAACCACATAGATAACATGCATTAATATTTACTCCACCAATTTGCAATCCGAGGAAAAGTGAAAGCAGGAGATGGTGGTTGATAGTTCGTCTCCAACTCATCCTCCTCCGCTTAAAAGCCCTAGTTCTTCCTCTTCCTTTTCCTCCTCTTCCGCTGTTTTTGATTTACTATGCGAGGAACTGTTCGTCGAAATTATGATCAAGCTCTCTCCAAAAGAAGTTCACCGCTGCAAGTGCATTTCTAAGCGGTGGCTTGATTTGATTTCAACTAACCAACACCGGATCAAAGGTTCGTTGCTTTACCGGCGGTGGCAGAGACAATTATTCCTCTGTCCTCCCTCCCCAAGGCCGGCTCAAGACATTTGGAAGCCTGAAATTTCTAGGGCTGGCGCAAGATAATTGGGGACGTAAAACGGCAATTCCCAAGACTGACTCAAGACCCAGAAAAGACTCGAGACATTTGGGGACCTAAAAGGACAATTCCCAGGGCCGGCTCAAGACATTGGCCTAAAGCGGCAATCCAAAATAGGTCTTTCCATCCAAGTTAATATTTCTGTTTCTAGTAGTTTAAATTCTTTCCACCATAGGTGGAAATCATGGGGTTTCCACCACCCACTGTAGGCCTCACCATGTGTTTTTTCCAATAGTTTGAACCGTTCATCTTGTAGGGGCCACAAAATAGTACATTGACGCAAAAAATCATGTTTATCGGATATCGATAGGTGCATATGAACTTAACAACATGTTGTTTCCATCTCGGTTATTGTTCTCCCTTTCTTTTCGGTCTTATCCAAGTTGGAATATCTTAGCTCCTTCAAAATACCTATCAAAAATTAAATTTTACTAGTTTAAAAAAAATAGACGGTCATGGATAGTTTAACTTTAAACTTATCTATCGTCAATTTTATAAACCTAAATTCAATTTTTTATATATCTATCCATATCCAATAAAGCTTCTTTTTTTCTTTTTTTTTTTCGCAAAGATATATCACTCTATGGGCCCTACAAGATGAACGGTTTAGATTACAGCGATATACGTATAGTGGGGCCAACAATTGGTGGTGGTGGAAAACTATGGTAAGGTGGATAGAACTTAAATTCTAAATGCAATAGACGCAGACGAAATTGCATAAATCCAAATGCGTCCATTCGATGTGTATGCCCGAGTGCAATTTTGTTCACCTTCCTTAAAAAAAAGTTAACGTTACCTGACCTCTTATCGGTTGAAATAGTGTAGATCCCATCCCTCATTTGTTAATAAGCATGACATCATTTTGTGGATCATTTCAATCAATAAAAATTAGGATAATGTTTACCCTATTCTTGAGGAGGGACAAAAGTCAGAAATGGTACAAATTCTTGGCGCACGGTTTGAAGTTATCTTTCAGTTTGAACGGGGAATTTCTGTGTCTTTGACCCAAACGTTTGAACGGAAGTTCTTTGCAAGTACAGTAGTATACTAATCTCTAAAACCACACAGATCACATGCATTACTCCACCAATTTGTAATCCGGGGAGAGGTGAAAGCAGGAGATGGTGGTTGACGGTTCGTCTCCAATTCATCCTCCTCCGCTTAAAAGCCCTAGTTCCTCCTCCTCCTCCTCCGTATTTGATTTACTATGCGAGGAACTGTTCGTTGAAATTATGCTCAAGCTCTCTCCAAAAGAAGTCCACCGCTGCATGTGCGTTTCTAAGGGATGGCTTGATTTAATTTCTGCAAACCATCGAATACTAGGTTCGTTGCTTTACCGGCTGTGGAAGCGGCAATTGTTCCTCGGTCCTCTCTTCTTTGGGCCGGCTCAAGAGATTTGCGGACCTACAACCGAAATTTCCGGGGCCCGCTCAAGATATTTGGGGGCATAAAATGGCAATTCCCAGAGCCGACTCAAGACCCAGAGCCGACTCAAGACATTTGGGGGCCTAAAACAACAATTCCTAGGGCCGGCTCATGACATTGGCCTAAAGCGGCAATCCAAAATAGGCCTTTTCATGCAAGTTAATATTTATGTTTCTAGTAACTTAGGCAAAATTAGTAATTACTCATCTTCGGAGTCAGAACATATTTCTTTTATTAGAGGGGGAGGAAATAAAATGTGATTTTCTTTTCCAAGACAATAATTTAGAATAAGCGATTGGGAAGGAAGGGATCTGTATTTTATACCCTGCATTTTCTTTTTCAATTCGTTTTCCATATTTGGAGCCTACTTTGTTATTAATTGTAGAGTTCTTTCTAATACTATAAATTATTGTTTTTATATATACATACATATAGCTTATTGAGGCTATGATTTCGAATTTCTGAAATTGGGGCCAGGACTTTGGCGGTTGATTGTGGGGTTGATCCGTTGCACGCATAACCTTACTAGTAAATTTTTCTAGTTTTCAACCCAGAAAGATTAACCAGCCATTAGAATATGTGCGAACAAGTTACAGAATACAACTTAAAAAGTCATTCTTCACACCAATCCAGATACAAGTGAGGCAAGATCTATACACCAAATTTGATATGAAACCGATATAAACAGCCTAGAGGATGGGAGTCAGAAGTTCAATGCTACATAGAGTTCGTATTATGTACAATTTTCGAGAGCCCCAAGGATCTGTATTTCTTGGATTTATGATCCTTTTGTGACCCCAATTTCCTTCCCTTTGTTGGCCAAGATGATTACAAGTAACCCCACAGAGAGATTGGCTCACAATCCTCAACCGAGGAAGGTGGGAGGAGGAGTAAGAGCAAAGGTAGATCGCAGCAACAAGGACTATGTCAACAGAATAACAGCAACTGTAACCACCACTGCAATGGTACAAATCAAAGCCTGCAATAGCCATCGCATGTCGTGTTGATATGAGGAAGGGTCGACAAAAAAGGGAAACGCATTACTTGGGTTACACTATCACAATTCCTGCAATAGCCCATAGGACCATGCCACGTCACGTTACTGTTTGGACATTTTGAGGTATTTCCATAATCAGTCTTCTTACCGATGAAATATAATTCACAGTGAGCAGAATTTACCATCAGGAAAAAAGACAACAATGGCCAATGAGCATGTGTGTTCTATAAAATATAGCTTACTCATACATGTGCAATAACACTAACAAGCAACTTACAGCTATTGCATTAGCCTCAAGTCCTGCTCGTTCCCTGGGATCCTTGTGGTAGTAATTCCCAAAGTAGAGGATTGTAGCGTAGTACCATGTCAATGGAAATAAAAACCCGAGCAAAAGACTGAAAAGTAAGATATATATACGTGAGAGAGAGAGAGAGAGAGAGAGAGAGAGAGAGAGAGAGAGAGAGAGAGTTGAAGGAACCTCACCAGAACCACCCTATTCCACAGCCACAGCAAGGAAGGCGTTTGTCAAACTTTCCCAATTCGATATAATCTACATCTTTTATAAGGGCATAATCGCCATTCTGCTGCTCCTTTACATCTGTTGAAAACTCTGTGTTCATAAGCTATTTCTACTGACAATTGCCAAACGTACTAGAAATGGTAGGGTAAACAAGGCATTCAATTTCTTAAGTGCTCTTTAGTCTATTACTTCTTATGAGATTCAAGGCATTCTTTTGATAGAACTGAATGAACTAAGAATACCTTCAATGTCATAACAGTTTTGATGAGAAATAGTAACAAATAAATATATGTATATATGATTACTAGCAGGAGCCGCAGGGCAGGAGAATAGTTAGTAGCTCAGTAAGATATGCTTGGAACATAGAAACTTAAGTTCACTAGGTGTCGTCACTTCTATCTTAAGCAAGCCATCTCACATCAACAGTATGTCAGCAATCACTACAAACAGATACTACTTACCACTGTTGCATATATAAACTCTGATAGATGGAAACCATGACAAACCATGATTGGAAAATGCTAGCAACAAAAAATAGCAATGCCACACAAATATCAAAAGGAAATACTGCACTAAAATATAACACTAACATCACAACTATGATGTGACAAACGTGTAGCTTGTCTGGTAATGGAAGGTGTGCCATGTAAGAGAACCAATACATCTACCCAGAACAGCAATACAAGAACAAAATATTTTCCGATGATACCACACAGTACAAAACACACCCGCAGTCCATTATCCCCATTCATACATGATGCAAAGGAATGTGAGTATGAAGCATGCTAAAATGGTTCAATACAAAAACTCAATTGGAAAAGGGGGGAACTCGATTGCATTGGTTGCATTCTGAAGTAGGTTGCATTCGAATGAGCCAACCCCAGCTTTGAAATTAGGTGTATGTAAATAGACAGAGCTTGTTGAAGGTGGGAACCGAGAGAGAAAAATAAATGCAACTGGAAACTTCATACAATTTTACCACCGAACTTATCCCACTGTTCTTAAAAACACATTAATAGGATGCAGCTTTCAAGACGAGGCCCAAAGATTTTTCGGTAAACAATTATGGTGGTAAGCAGCAGGCTACAACAACTTGTGCAATGATAACAGTATATCAAAGAAAGATGAGTACTCTGATCCATGTATTCAAAGGCTCGGAATTAGGTAGATTGTATCCTGAGCTCCTCCGCAATCCTTTATTATAGCACCTGTTATATCAAATATAAACTAATTGAAGCAACTTTTGTTATGGTAATGGAACTATATTGATACTGGGATGGTATTAAGTTTCCCAGTCACTTAGACTACAACATACACAATACAATACAAGAGGAAAAGAGTTTGTAGACGACGCAAGTAGTGACAGCGGTTTAGCAACAGGAAATCGCCCTTACACAGACATATATACCTTAAATGATGCTATAAGTTTTGTAGTTTAAGCAACGCTGCAACAGTCATCTCTGTTACAACCTAACTACCAGCATATACTACAGTATTAGTTTAAATGATACTATTACTTTCGTAGTTTACCTAACAGTTATGTCTTACATTATAGTGGCGGAGGTATTAAAGGAAAAAAATTTGCAGCTAGCTAGAAGAAAAAAGTCCAACTTGAACAAAACGTCTTTTACTTTTCTTCCAAACAGAAACCATTATTACAGTAAATTAGTGTGTTCGCTTTGGTTCTCAAAACCGAACCCTCTCCCTGCGAACGGCCCCCAGTAAGTTATTACTCTCATTTCTCTACCTATCTCTCTCCATTCATTACCCCAAAAACCTCCCTCGAAACCCAAAGGTCCCAAACCAAACAAAAGAGAAGAAACACATGGCTTGGACACTCGATTGCGGCCGCCGGCCAATTTGAACTGTACTCCTCTCTGCCCAAACTCCAGTGGCCGGCAAACGGAACTGAACGCCTTAGGATATCCACTGATTCTGCAGTTTTCAAACTCTGATTTTGGCATTTTGCCAATCTTAGATGATTTTCGAGATTTAAAAGAACGTTGGGTTCCACTTGATAGATTGCTAAACTACTTGTGTTCTATGTTGATGGATGCTCAATTTTGAAAATGTGTTTTTTCCTTTTCTTCGATAAAGAATGCAAGGATATAGTAGTTATTTAGTTATTTATTTTTAAACTTATTTGTTGAGTAACGAATACAAGGATATTTGAGGTTAAAATGTTTTATGTTATAAGTCGGCCCCGGAATCTTACTCCTAGCACTGCCACTTACAACCTGACTACCAAATCTTTGATGCATTAAGGCAAGAAACATCAATCAAGCTGCAGAGTTACAATGTCCGAATCTGCTCAAAAATCAGTTTAATGGCTGGAAAACCAAGTTCACATCCTTACTTTTGAAAATCGAGGTACTTCAGAAAGATTATTGCACATGTTGCTGCAATTAGTTTCAGTCAAATCTAACTTTTCCAATCTTTAAACTTATGAACAGCTTCCCAAACCCCCAAAACCAACATTCAGAACAAACACCAGCGACTTAAATAATGGTACTTAAATAATGGTATTTCGTCCGAAACCCACATAAAATTGAATCAAAATTACTTGAAACTAGACGAGAACAGCTCCAATTTCCAACGAGTGACGCAAATTAAGCATGCAATACGAGATATACAGTCAGTATTAACTAACAAGATATTCCATTCTCACCCACATAAAAGAAAACTTGCCTTTGTATCGGGAAAGGCAAAATCAGCAGAAAAGCAGGTTCTTGCAGAAATTTGATTCTTCAAACGCCCAAGAAACGCTCTTTCGCCTCAATGAAACCGTAGGGAAATCCCGTTTTGGTTCTTGGCAGATGGGTCTTGGGAGGAATCTCATTCTTTATCCATTGCTTTGGACATCCCAAAGGGTCCTTGTGGCTTTACGGATACAAATCGTCTGAAAAGGGCGCTTGTGGGGTGGGATGTGACGCTTACTAGATAGTCAAGCCTTGGCAACGAGCGACAGATGGGAAAAGTTATCTCCTGTGTACAGATCTCATCATCTCGTGTCTCAACTCTAAACCACTGGACTGAGCTTGAGCCCAGTTTGTAAACCTCACGCATGGTTTTGGGCCCAATGGGATTCAAATGGTTTATTTCGTGGGTCTAGCAAGTAAACTAGTCTAGCTCGAGTCCAAATATTAGTGTTGTGGTGTTTGAGTTCGGCTCATTTCGCTTACAAAAGGAAAAATGAAGGTCAATGTGTTTTGATAATTAATACTTACTAAGGATATTTTCAGTATTAACAAATGTTCTTAGCTTGTTTTTGACCGGTATTAATTATTAAAATACGTCCTGGACCGTCATTTCCCCCTACAAAATGAGCTCAAACTCAATCATATACTAACGAGTCGAACTGAGTCCATAATGAGCCGAACCTGATTTGCTCACGAACAATTCAGTCCTGCCTATAGTAGTTTCCCAAAATAAGCCTAGAGTTTTTTTTGTTTTTGTTTTCCCTTATTCAAATTTTTTTCTTTGCATTTCTTAGTTTTGCATCAAATTTTTGTGGATTATTAGTTTGTCTCGACGAGAGGAACCCAAAAAGTAAAGAAAATATAACTTTGACCGCACTTTTAGCTAAAAAAAACTGAGCTAAAAATATTTTCAAAAATATTCGGCTCAAAGTTATAAATTTTTGTCTCTTTTCAGATTTTCTCGTCGAGAAGAACCAACAATTGACAAAAGTTTGATGCAAAATTAAGAAATGCAATTTTTCTTGAATAACAACAAAACAAAACAAAAAAAAAAAACTCCAGGTTTATTACATAATCATAACATGGTCTTCGCTCTCCCTTTCAACCCTCGTTCTGCGTTTGCACTCTTAATCTCATCACGAATTTTAGTTATTTGAGAGTTTTTTGAAAGATATTTTCACGCTCACGCTCTTGCTCTTGCATCCACACTGACGCGCTTATTATGTGATTTATGTGAATAAAAAATTATATGCATATCTATATTTTTTTTTTGCTGTAAAGAAATTGTTCCATGATTTATTGTAAATGTAAATGCTGCCAATAAATTGCACTTCTTTTGAACGACTTGGGCCGACTTAACCGAACCTGTAAACCCGCGTGCTAATGGGTCTCGATCGGCCCATTGTTCATCGTCTGCCCTAAAAGCCCCATTTCTCTATCACAACTTATAAACAGATCTCATTCAATCCTAAAATGCAGAGAGCTCCACTACTAGCAACCATGGCTGAAATGAGCGAAGAGAAATCAGAAACCCTCGTGGAAGAAGAACAGAACAAAACGAAAAAGCGCAAGAAAGCGAAGGAAAAGATCAAGGAGGAGGAAATTCAAGTGAAGATCGAAACCCTTGGTGAGAACCCGAACAAGGTCTCACCCTTCGTTGGGTATTTCCCCTCCGGCTTCGATCCTCTCAAGAACCAAGCCACCGCCGCCGGTGAACCTCCACAAGCCACGGTTAGGGTTTTCAGGCACGAGAAGCGGACCAATCGGTTGCAGCTCGTTGTGAGCCCTAATAACGGGTTTCAAGTCGATTTCGTCGGTACTAACTATTCGGGTGAGGCCACTGCTCCTCAGCTCTGTACTTATGCCCTTGGAGTGCTTGATAAGCAGTTGCAAACGCTCAAGATTGTTCCTATCGCTTCCAACAAGGTAAAATTCTTTTTGATCGGCAAAAAGATATGAATTACTTTTAAATAAATTCGATAAGGGTACATGGAGAAGAAAAGAAAAGGAAAAAATCTACCAAACCATTGGACGCAAAAAAACAAGAGCACTACAATGGGCAACAAGGTAATTTTCCAACCCTGATACTAATTAGTCAAATGCGCTTAAAAAATTTGATTAAAAGCTTTGTTTTCCTAAGCACGAATTTGAGTAAAAGCTTCGTTCATGGCGTGGTTGTAAATATGGTGAAGAAATATATCGATGCAAATTCGAGTATGAATTTGAGTAAAACTTTCATTCATAATAGGAATGTCAATTTCGTTGCGGGTAATTATCCTTGCAAAATTTGAGTAAAAGCTTCATTTGGATAGGATTTAAGCGCTCCAGTGGGCGAACCCAAATCTAAGCATGAAGTTGAGTTAAAGCTTCATTCATGGCATGACTGTAAATTTTGAAGGAAATAGTATCCTTGCAAAATTTGGGTAAAAGCTTCATTTGGTAGGATGGAGCACTCCAATGGGCAAACCCAAATCTAAGCACAAATTTGAGCAAAAGCTTCATTCATGGCATGATTGTAAATTTGGTAGGGAAAAACATCCTTGCAAAATATGAGCAAAATTTTTACCCCGCCTTGATTTGAGTTAAAAAATGAGTAAAACTTAATTTGGTATAGTTTTGGGTGAAGGAGTGGAGTGGTTTTGTAAGGGGGGTTTTTGGGTTTAAAAAAGAAGGTAAGGGCTGGAGATACCCTGACTTATTTCGTGATTAGATGCTCTTGGTTTTCACATAACAACACAAAAATGAGAGTAAAACACATGGATGATTAACAGCTTTTTATTCCTGTAATTGATGCTATGGAAACCTCATGAATCAAAATGTCCCATTATGCCAATTGATTTAGTTAGTGATTTCATTGCTGTGCAAGATGGTTGGGAGTGTTTTAGATGGTTACTGTTGCTTAGATGTTATAGTTTCAGAGTAAATCAAACTACCAAAACAAGGGAACTGTGAAACTTCAGATATTCGTATTAGGGTCATTTCTAGGGACTGTTTTGACACAAGGGCCTAGCTCCCTGTACTTTTTCCATGCGTATTGTTAAAGCATCCAACTCAATACCAATTGGCAATGAGTAGAAAGGCTGCCCTGGCTCATATACTAGTTTTGGAGGAGATAATTAGCTGATGTGGGACAAACTTCAGCACTCCTCCACGTGCGACCCCTGACTTGCACGGGGAGAGGTAAACAAACAATCCATAACACATGACAAACTCCAACACGTATAAATGATCTATGCAGTGTACGCAGAACTAATATTAAGAGAATTGGCCTTGCTGGGTATGTTTCTGCAGATATTTAGATTGGAACCGAGGGTCGGAGGACTGGATTTGTCTGTCAAGGAACTTTCCAAGGAAGAACTCACTACGCAGACGAAGTTTGAGAAGAGACAAGTGCTGGATGACATTTATGGAACGAAGAAGGCGATAATACGGGTACTAACCCTGTCATTTACGTTATTGAGGGATGTATATTTCTCTGCCCAAGTGCAAGGTCATCGAAATTGGCAATAAGATTACATTGCATGGTAGTTGTTTATTGTGAAAGTTGTTTAAGATTGCTAATTTTATGGCCATCTGAAGCTTGTACAGCCTGAAATTAAATGTGAAGCTCCATCAGATGGTGGACAGTATAGTCTATGAACCTATGAGAAAGGAGGATGTCTTCTGGAGTTTGTCTTTTGTGGCTTCTGTTCTTTTTAGCAGTACAAGCAGAATTTTTTCCAGCAGTTTTTGTCAATTTAAGTAAATAAGTGATTTGTGTTGCAGAATAGGAAACGCAGTTTATTATCTCGAAAAGAAGATCCTGAAGCGCAGGAGAATTTGGACAGAAAATTTGAGGGAGTCAAGATAAACAAAGAGGCCCTTGAAAGTGCTGGCATGCACAGTTCTGGAAATATTCCACCTCATGATTCTTCTGCTACCACACCACAGATGGCTTATCCGTTGGACAAGATCATTTTGAAGGGAGAGTGGGATTACCTAGTTGACATTCTCGAGCTTTTCCAAGATGGAGCAGAGATAGCACCTGATGGTTACCCAAGCTTTATTTGCAACAGACTTCATAGGTTGGAATCTATTGAGGTAAGAAAGAGGTTTCAAAATTTTGTTAGTCTCTGATTTGTGATTAGGTTTGAGTTTCTAGTATAATTCGTTTGGTTTGTTGGTAAATTCACTGAACTAGGTTTCTGTGATTGGTTGTGAGTTCATTCGAATGGGAAATCTAAGTTAACACAGGCAGATTGTGACATATACGCTTGCATTTCCTTCTACCAACCACTGTTTTCCTACAGATAATAGACTTGAGTTCTTTGGTTTTGTGTGTTATACTTTAAATTTTCCCTTATAAGAAGGGAGTATCATTTATCAACCCTGCACTGGTGCCTTCATATTTCTTTGAACTCTCCATGGTCGTGAAATCGAAGTAAGTACTATATGATATTGTATTTCATATTGCCATTGCAACTCTCTATAGAGTGGCTTCTTAGATTTGCGACTTTGTTCTCCCATTCATTCTCATTTCGGTTTGAGACCGTCTCTATAACCTGTTTATGTGTGTCGTTGATCATAGGATGAGGTGGAAAAGAAGAGGCTTGCTTGTGTGTTCTCATACATCAACCATCTCGTAAAGTTCAAGGATAAAAATTCAATGGAAGGTTTCACCTCTGCGAAGCATCATAAAATCCCAAGCATCTTATCTCAAAAGTTTTCAACCATGTTTGGCTATTCAGCTAAAAAAAGGCTTGAGGATGAGAAGAGGGATCTTCTGATTAGCTATGTCTTGGTTCTTACTCTGATTGCTGATGGCTTCAGGACTGCAGTGTCAGATATTACCAAGGACTTGAGATTGGATTCGGTTAAAATGAGATCATATTTTGAAAATCTTGGTTGCAAGCTTATGATCAAGAACAAGGTGTTGTTGGCTACACTTCCTGTCCCACTCGTGTTTCTGAAGCCCAAGCATAAGCATAAGCCGAAAAGGTAGAGGTAGATTGATGAGTTTTCGGACTTCTGTTGGTAAATGTTTTATAGCCGAGAAATCTGGTTGGTATTTTTGCTTCCTGATTTGTGATACCTTTCTGTATTTGGGGGATAAGTTTTGCCCATACTGACATTTGATAAGGTGCCGGTATCTTATGTTTCAGAAAAAAATGTATTTCTGTTGAACCCTCTATATTATGATATTCTCGTTCGGCTCTAAGATCATAGAATGTTGCATGAGTTCAATAGTGAAGTATTCAAAAAAAAAACAGCCACTTTAGTCACGTATACTCAGATTTTGTGGTTGAGTTATTTAAGATAAGTAGTTTTTTTTCTCTCTAAAACGAGGACAAGAAAGAATTTTTTTTTTTGGTCAAAAGGACAAGAAATATTTGGGACTACTTTTCATTGGACAATTATCTATGTGGGAAATATTAATGCTCCGTTTGATGATTATTCGAGTCTGTTGGAACTTTGGAAGATGATTATTAACGCCATTGGTTGTAAGTTACATAATTCGTCATGATGCGGAGTGCAAAAGTGAATTGAGTGCGAGCGAATAGATGCGGAGTGCAAAAGTGAATTGAGAGTGCGAGCGAATGGCATTGTGTGCATAGAGTCGGGTACAAAAATGAGACCAGAAATAACTTAAATAACAATGACACAGCAATACAAATTGCCATTACTAACATGCCCTTAGTGAGTCAAAAAGAGAAGAGGAGAACGTCACTAGTTAAAATTATTTTCTACAGGTAATTCCATAGAGGATTGCTTATGAGTCTCAATAAAGTTTATCCAATCCCAGCTCCTTGAACTGACTCTAGTAGCTCCTTACAAAGAAAGACAGGAAAAAAAATTAACTACTTAATTGAGGGATTGTAGAAGTCCCTACCTATTTTCTAAACCAGCTCCAATTTACAGAGCCATGACTCAAGGTAGAGCATCACTAGAGTTTCCAACATAAAACATTGTCATATTAACATACACATTGGGTCCACATGAAAAATAAATGGACCAAGCTATTTAATAGGGAGATGCAGTTCTATATGTTGTAGAGAGAACTAAAGATTGGACAAAATGGTGGGACAACATAATAACATCATGATTTGCTCTTGAACTTCCTTTGAGCTTTTAGATCCACAACAATCACAGAGATATTGTCTTTACTACCCTTTTGGAGAGCACTCATTGAAAGGTATTCTGCCGCTGCTTGTGCCGCAGGGTCAGTTCCTTGGCCCCTATCCACAAGAGGAGTATCCCCATTCTTTTTGTGCCACAACAATATCCGTCGTCTCGCTATTTCACATGCTTCATTGTTCGTCATTACATCCCACAAACCGTCACTGGCTAAAATGAGGCATTCATCTTCTCTTGTCCGCGGAATAAACATGACTTCTGGTTCAGGTATAATCCATGGTTTCAAATATCTATCACCTGTACCAAGAAGTTTGAAGGAAAGCAAATCTAAGGTCATTGTTGAACTCATCATTCAGCATTACTCTAGATACAAGCCAAACCATAAGAATTACAGTGCGTGCACATAGATGCTGTCTTGGTGTCTAAAAAGTTGCCAAATTGGACATCAATTTTGTAGAGGTTAGATGAAGGTACCAACTGTCATCACATAAAAGAACTATACACCCAACACACATAGATGAGGCTCCCACTCCACAAATGGAATAGAATATGTTCCTACTCCAATGTTCTTCCACTTTTTCGCTCATCCCTCATGGTTAGTATTATACATTATATGTATATCGGAATATCATGTCCTTTTGAGATTCTATCTATCCTTGGCAAAATAAAATCCATCTACGCTAAGACACAAGCTCAATACTAGGTAATATAATGCGTTTTTGAGCAGACATGTTGGAAAATAAACCAGCCAACTATGGTGTTTACATGGACCTTGACCACTCAATAGTCAATAGGTTCAAGGGAGCTCTTCTCTGAGTGTACACAGGTTTCTCAATCAAGCAATTTATTGAGCCGTCATGCATGCGCTAGTGTTTTTAGCACCGTCCCACAAAAACAACACAGCTACACTTCAGAAGTTCGTGTGGATCAGTCCCCGAAAATTAGAATTAAAGTTGCATAAGTCTTTGAATGTTCATATTTTCCATTTAATAAGTTTTGTGGTAACTGGACCATTCTTTTGGGATTTCATTCCACTTCCATCTGACCAGGACAAGTCATAATTTGACATGATATCGGCAGCAAAATTACGTCAGGAAGATGCATAAAATTACTAGACAAGGGAAAACTTAGGTTTATTCTAAGTAGCATTGATTTAAAACAAGTGATTCAGCAACCGAGGCCTTTATGTGCAGGTTATGGATCTATCTCCACACGCGTGTGCGCACATGCACAGAGAGAGAGCAATGGCTACAAGATTCCAAGCAAGGACACCTACCAATGGACCTTGACATCGCAAGAACACCAAAAACACGGTGTCCATTCCACTGTATCACCTTGCCTCCAGATGCTTCAATCCTTGCATATTCATCCTCTCTGTTTGGCTGATAAAAAGAAAAATTTGGATTCTTGTTTCCTCATAAAGCTCCAAATTATGAAAATACCAAACAGAAGGACAAAGGGGAAATAAAAACAGGCCTTACTTTGTGATCCACTGACAATGACATTGGTTCTTTGCCACGATAAAGGACTGCTCTTGAGTCACCGCAGTTCGCAACTATAATGTGGGATGAACAGATTAATGCAACTACAGCAGTAGAACCCACCGTTTCCGGAGCAACAGGATCAACGATACTGCCACAGGCATCTGCATTGTCACAAGCAACACCTCTGCTAACTTTCCCTCCAACTTCATCATCTACCTTAAGAAAGCACTGAGTGAAGACTTTCTGCCACTGAACCTGCTGAGCATCCCTCATACTTCCTTCCACAAAATCGGCTTCAATATCTTTTACCTCCTCGCTTAAAGCAAAGTGGATCCGATCACGGCAATAGTTTGCAACCTAAAGAGGAGACACACCCGTAATTCATGCGACAACTCAGGAAAAGACTACTACAGACAGAATACTTGTGCCAATGTATTAAAGAAAAGTTCAAGAATCAATATCAGAAATCTTTCTCTTCTAAAGATAGAAGGTGCTACTCTAAAATCCATTAAGAAAAGCTCATAACATTAACATTACTCTTCAAAACATAAGTATATGACATTGGGATGATTCTAATCAGGCTCACAGTCCTGGCTAACCTGCTTCCATGGGGACCAAACTATGTACTCGAAGGAATTTGTATAATATCAAATAATGGAAACTAGATGATAAAAGGAGATGTAACATCAGTTTTTGAACCATAATAATAAAAGGCCCATTCATGCTTATATAAATCACAATTACAATTACAATTAAACTATAGGGAAGAAACTAAAACAACAAACAAATTGGGGCAAGCTCGGTCGAACAAAATCTTTCTTCCTCACTAGAAGGTAAAGGGCTCAAATCTTGTGAGTTCACATGCTCAGTGGTAAAGTAAGATACAAAATCCTTCGCAAGACATCGGGTTGTGTCCCATTGGTCTCATAGTATGAATTGCTAACGGGATATAAAAAAAAAGTCATTCTGAAAGGACAACGGAAGCAAACGTACCTGGGAGCCTCCATGACCATCATAAACTCCAAAAAAGTGTGTGGTTATATGACTCAAACTCTGGCTAAGTCCGTTGATCACATGATCTCCAACAAACATCTTGATTGGTATTTTCATAAACCAAGGAACAGCAACAACAGCATCCTCCATCTCTGCTCTTTTGCCACAAATAGACACGGAACCCCATAGAGGTATGTACTCAAGTTCAAAGACACTCTTCCCGCATCTGCCAATTTGACCCTTTTCGATTTCATTCGGGATTGATGCTAAAGTCAAGACATCTATTGTAGGCTTCTGCTCAATACTTGGTTCCCCCAAACTTATAACCTTTGTAACAATTTCACCCGTTTCAATTTTCTCAATTTCAACAGCTATCGGCAAACTTGTATCCGTAGTTAACAGTTCCTCACCAACCATTCCACTTGAGTCATCTCCAACGTTAAGAATTCCATCTTCCTCACTTTCCTGAATAGTGACATCATTAGCAATCCATCTGCTTTCACTTTTGGGTATCGTCTCTTCCAACTCAGATTTCCCTCCTGTTCCCCCGTCTGGTGTTGCCATAGTTAACAGGTTTGCGGTTTCTGTGACCAGCTTGAGCCTCGTGATTTCCAAAGGGCTTGTGATGCCAGAGTTATCACAGATTGAGTTACTTAAGCTTAGTGTAACTGCAACTGCTGGAGACATCTCTTCCATCAACCACCACTCTGTATAGTGCTAACATTTAACAATTGAGTCCGATCTTCCAAACTCACCTAAGATATTTGTCAGTTCCCTCATCACCTTCCAACAGTTACATGAGAAGATTTCCGAAAGATCCTTCCGCTGCAAACAATGTCAACTACCCACCACTTTTGGTTCAAGAGAATCAAACAAACAAACCACAGAAAGACAAAATTAGAGGTGGGAATAAGCTAAAGATGAGCAGATGAAATGCCAGAGAGAGATCCACTGACTTTTCCTTTTTACATTCGAAACACATAAAGAAGAAACACAAGTAACCACTGAGGGAAAATTGAAGGTAGGAATAAGGAGAGGACAACGAAATATGAAGTGGGTAATCAGATCTGGTGGGGAACGATTGATCTACTGTTCAATAGGTAGAAATTAAGAGCCTGAGCAGAACTAAGTTAAACCAAGTACTAGCAATCCCCAAATCTTTCCTTTTTCAAGAGATTAGCCCAACCAAATACTACCTGAATCCCATCCCCACCACCAACCCTTAAATACACGACAACACAAAAGAAACAGACAACACTAAACCCTTAACCATATCTCACCAAGGAAACAAAAAGTGGGGTTCATGAGAAAGAACATAGAAGATGGAAGACTAAACCCAAGATTCACAAGAAAAAACCCTAAAAAGGTAGAGCTGCTTTTTCACGTCACATAAATCATGGGTTTCATGGATCTGAGGCAATCCATCTCAGCCTCTTGAAATATGAGTCACCCTCCTACTTTTTCTTTCACCTCCCAACAAACACAACCAACAATCAATAACCCTACAGACAGACTTTAGGACCAGAGAAGAAAAGGGCATATGGGTCTGGTACTAATCTAATCATTCTCACAAAAAGATTACAAATTTGGAAATAATTGGAGAAATAGTTCAAATCTGCTTACCAAATCGAAAAAACCCAACAGCTTAAGCCCCCAAATATGGACCACTGATGTCTATTTCCAAGAAAAATTTCCACTTTCTTGGTGTTCTTGGTACCTGGTGGCTTTTGCTGTGAATTTGTGTGAGGAGAGAGAGAGAGGGAGAGGGAGAGGAGAGAGAGATGTGAGGGAATTGCTTTTACTAATTTGGGTAGACCTTTTTTTTGTGACACGTGTTGATTCAATTATCTAACCTCAATCAATTGCCGTGGACTGTGAGAATGCCATGGTATGGGTGGTTAGATGACAACAAAGACCTCATGGACTTTCCATGAGACAAAGAATTCAAGAAAATGGGGGACACGTGTTCTTGCAACGGAAGTTCTCGAAAGGAAGACCTTAAAAAGAAGAAAAATTATAGTAAAGGTAATGTTCGGTTGTCAATTTAGTTTAGTTTTTCAATTACTATCCTACTTTTTTTCTCCGATCATTATCTTATTTTTTCAATTATTACTTTCTCATCTCTCTCTATCTCTCTCCAATCATTATCTACTCTCTAATCATTACCCTATTTTTCTCTCCACCCACTGCCAAAATTAAGCTGCCAACCAAGCAAATCAGCTCAAATAAGCAGACAATAGTAAGTGTGTGAATGTGTATTAAAGAGTGTAAAAAGTGTACAAAAATACATATTTTTCTTATTTTTTAGTGTATTTATCGTCAGCTCAGTGAACTGACAATATCAGGATCCTAAAAAGAAAGTGTGTACTCATTTTGGATTACAATCCCCTGTGACAGGCTCCTGTTTTTGATCTGGACAAAGAGAGTTTTTTTTTTTTTTTTACGTTCTGGATGTTCGGGTCAACTTATACTCTCCGATCTAGTTAAAGATCAGTCATCCATACTGGAACTAGAAAATTCAACTAAAATTACGTTCTTATTGCCTGATCCATGATCAATTATCACGAACTCCCTTTCTTAATATTGAATTTCGTGCAAATTCCACGTCTACCATTCGTGTCAAATTATAGAATAAAGTAGGGATTGAAAGTACAAAAAAAAGTACAATCTTTTAATTGAAAAACAAAAATGCTAGGAACACAATAATCCAAACACAACCTCTTACATATATGTGGGGCCCACAAGCACTAGTATGTGTGGACCCCACATGTATGTGAAAAATTGTGTTTGATGTTATATTTGAATTGTTGTGTATGTAACACTTTTGTTAAAAAAATGGGTATACAAAAATCCATCTCACCTTCACCCAACTCGAAGTGTCCACACAAACAAGAATAGGAAATATTATTGTTTGCTAAGAGTATTTGTTTTGATTAGCTACTCATTTTAAAATTATATACATTGCAACTTTATGAGATAAGCAAATAAAGAACCAATCACGCGAAATAAGTTTGTTTGAGCAAGAAATAGTATAAAATACGCAGACAATCAAGCCAAAGAGCCTTAGGAAATTGAAAAATATCGAGTCCTTCTGGGCACGACATGTAGTGTGCAACAATTTTCTTCACTATAGATTTATGTGAATTTAAAGTGTATACATCTAATATAAATATATAGTGAAGAAAGGTATTGAATGCTATAAGTCAAGGCCACCGAATAATTACTCTAAAAAAATGTAGTTAACGTCTATAACATTTTTACAAGTTACTTTTAAAAATACTAAAATTTATTTTTTTTGTGCTTTTAGTATGTTTTCTGCATAACATTTTCCGCAAAAATGATCTAAACACTAGCCAAAAATCCTCTTAAGTAAACTTCATTTTCTATCACAATCAAAGTAGTCGTACATCATTAAACTATTTTTTTAAGGCACAATCCCAATTAGGTAATGGTTTTGATGGTAGGGTGGGTAAGTGGGTCCTAATAAGATTTTAAAATTAGAAAAAAGATACTCACTCCGTTCCTCTTTCAAAAACTGTACAATTTTTATTAAAAAAAAATAAAATACATTCGTGTATAAAAATGTAAAATTTAGACATTTATGAGTTCTTTAGTTGAGTGCAAAAAAATTTTAAAAATTATGTAAAAAAATACTTTAATTTTTATAAAAAACACACAATTTTCTCAAGTAAAAGCAATTTGAGACAGATGAAATATTATACTACTAAACACACACATATGGTAGAACGTTTGATGTTTATTAGTTATATCAATATTTTATTAAGTTCACGTATATCAAACGATTCTGTAAACATTTGTGTTCGCTGTAAACCTTGTAAAGATACCCAAGTCAAAAGTGTCAAAATCCTGACATCTAACCATAAGCATTACTTCAAAACAACTACTAAAATGGAAAGATTTTCATAAGTTGGTTGGGTAGGTTGCCTCCATCCCATCTCAATCTCAATGTTTCCCATTGCCGCCAAATATAGCCATAGACAAGGCATTACTTCAAAACACCAAAATAGACATGGAGAGGAACCACAGGTTAGGGTTAAAAACCCAAAAAGGAAAACCACAAAGCTACCATTTTTTCTCTCTCTTTTTTTCTGGTGGTGGTGGTGGTGGTGGTGATGACGACTCCGTCGCGCAATTCGAAAGATGAAGAAATTGCCTCCACAGCCATTGCGATTGATAAAGACAGGAACAGCGAATTCGCCGTCAGATGGGCTGTAGATAATCTATTGAAGAAGAGCTCTAATGTTATTCTTGTCCATGTCAAGACCCAAAGTGTGCAATCCAGTACGTACCCTCTCCCTTTTATATCATTTGCGATGATGATGGAATTGTTATGGGGAGGGAAATGGATAAATTAACATGAGATGGTATGGTAGGAAACGATATGATCTTGTTCAAGTTAATTTAATATGGTGAATGTTAGCTACCGCCCACCGAGCGGTCGGTAATGACCCAAAACGTATATTGATTGCAACAACATATTGATATTCGTAAAATGTAGTGATATTTTATAGATGTGCATTAAAGTTCTAGCTGTTTTGTCTGTATGTGTCTATTATCCACCGCCCATAATGGTCAGCAAGATTCATTTATGATAAAGCCTTTCATGACGGTGAAAAAGGATACACGTAGCAATCCGATTACGAGATTTTTAGTCTGGTTTGATTTGGTATTTGTGATCAGGGGTTTTGTGCTTGTTAATGTATCCTTACAATTAGAAGAAAGAAAGAAAAGAATTTGTATGTTGAACACGATGAGAAAATTGAGGAGGTGAAGAAAATTCTAAAGCGCCTTTCATCACAATCAATGTGATGCTGGGAAGGCATGGAATATTGAATTGGGTTTTTTTTTTGTTTCTTTATTGTTAATAATTGTTGTAATGGAGAAAATTCTAAGGCGTTTTCATCACGATCAATGTGATGATGGAAAGGCGTGGAAACTTGAATCGGTTTATTTGGCTTAATTATTCATGAATTGTTGGCATGGCTTGAGAAAAATTCCAAACACTTTGAGTTAAAATGTTACTTACTGCATTGTGAATTGTCAAATGCTCAAAATGAAATGCAGATTAGGGGTATGAGAAAATGCCAAAAGGGTTTCACATCATCAGTTACAAGTGCATCTTCCTCGATAATCAAAATCAAGTCGAGATAGCCGTGATGTGGTTCTTTCTAGTCTCAATATATTTTGTTTGGTTTTGTAGAGGAGGATGTTCCTAAGGGTGGTCATGCGCCATTGGAAAGCGAGAAGGAGTTCTTCCTTCCTTATCGTGGATTCTGTGCTCGCAAAGGGGTAACTATATGACCAAACTCCACAACATATATGTCGTATAGATAGGAAGCAAACTACTTCCCTTGCCCGTCAAATCTCTTGGCATGTTTTTTGTAGTGAAAATGGCAACAAGATGCTAAAAATTCAGTACCAAGGACGTGTTTGGCATTTCTAGTGGCTCAAATTGCATGCTTACCAGATGGACTAACCTTAATTTTTGACCTTATTTTTTTGAATTGTATGAAGAGCTGCCAATCATTTAGAGCACAACTTGATGGATCATACTATAAATGGTCTCTCGGCAATTAGTTTGGTTAGTGCACTAAATAGCAGGCTGCAGGTTTTGAAAAAATGGACACACTCTTTTTTAGCCTTAGATTAGTAGAACAATAGAGCTAGGCAACTCTTCTATTGGAACCTGTAAATTTTGGCACTAATGCAATACAGATTAACAAGGTCTGGCTTCTTGCCCGTATAATATCAGGTTCGAGCAAAGGAGGTGGTCCTCCACGATATTGATGTTTCAAATGCACTAGTTGATTTTATCAGTACCCACTCCATCACCAATTTGGTCCTTGGTGCCTCCAACCGCAGTGCGTTAACTAGGTCTCTCTCTCTCTCTCTCAAACACACACACGTCCAATTATTGTGTACATGCCTCTTCATTTTTAGATGATCTTGTGCTTTGAATCATGAATTGCGCACTGACTTGGCTCCTGGGTAATAGGTCTATAGATTGCCTATAGGCTAGTGGCACCCATTGGGACTTATTGAGGAGGTCTGAGCGGAAGCTTCCCTTTCTTTCTCCCCACCTAATGGTACTGTTTATATCTTGGTTACCCAGGGCGTTTAGAAACGTAGATGTGCCAACTACTGTGTCCAAATCTGCACCAGACTTCTGCTCGGTGTATGTTGCATCGAAAGGGAAAGTTCAGAATGCCAAGACAGCCAGCCAACCTTCTACACCTACTAGTGCAACTGGTTCCAAGCGATCGTCTCAACCAAGGTTTTCAGTCGAGACTTCACGATCAGATGATTTGTATCGGTAAGTCATGGAATTATGTGCGTACTCTTTTGAAGTGGACTACGGTAAATTGGTAACTAACAAGAGAATGGCTACTCCAGCTATCCATTCTAAGTCGATATGGAAGTGAAGCTTTTGAAACAAATAATAAGATGATCGTTGTTGGAAAATTAGATGGATGGGCCTGTCTTCTATAGCATTTATTTTGAATAGCTCTGACATTATACTGATCCAAGTCTCTTATATGCCTCCGACTAAACCTTCTGCTTTCCCAGCTCATAGCAGAAGAATTATGTCATTCGGGCTACAATGCAATGCCTTTTAAGTTTCTCGTTTCATTCCACAGATGTTTCTAGAAAAAAACCCTTCAAGGTTACAGTTTGTGGGATCTAATATTTGGAAAAAGTGCATAAGGTAAATTGAAAAACTGATCCTCCCATAAGACCAAGTTCTGTACAGGAAACATTTTCAGATAAATTTTCGATGCACTCCTTCCAGATTTGGATGCTTATTTTTCTCATTATTCGGTATTTGCCTACTAACTACAGAAGTTCTAGCCAAAGCAGTTGGAGAAGTGGAGGGTCCGAGAGGATATCATTGGATAGGAGCAGTGATTCCATGCAGTCAACTCCACGTGACTTAACTCCACACGACTTAACTCCACGTGACAGGATCCCCAGAAGTATTATGGCTTCACCCAGCATTGTTGCTTCACCCAAACACCCAGCTAGCAATCTGAATCCTAGGGTTCGCAATGAGGGGATTTACTCCCACCTAGATTCCACCATGGAGATGAGTGATTTTTCAGGACCACCCAGTTTTCAGTCTATTGATCTGTCCAGTGAAAATTTTGACCGGCCCCGCACATCAGATGTTTCCAGGAGCTCTGTATCTTCCTCCCAAGCCTCAGTAAGTTCAGTACGATATAGATTCTGCAGTATGTTGTTTCATAGTTCCAATTTGAATTTCTTTAAATTTTTTCAGGGAAAGAAAATAGTAGGACAAAAAGATGAAGTGGAAAACTAATTGTATATGGTATTTGAAAAACGACAGACTGATTAAATTTCCATGTACATTCCAAGCAAGTGGCAGTTCTGCGCTGGTTTTGTTTGGTTGAGAGTTTAATTTAGTTTAGTTTTGGTAGTAGGTGGAGAGAGAAATAGAATAATGATTGAAGATAGGGGTAATGATTGGAGGGAGATGAGAAAGTAATAATTGAAGAAATAGGTTGGAGAAAGAAATAGGGTAATGATTGAAAACTAAACTAAAACTAAAACTAAAAGATTAACCGAACAAAGCCAGCTATATTTCTAACTTTAAGTCCATATAGAACTACTTAGCTCGCCATGAGAGAGAGAGAGAGAGAGAGAGAGAGAGAGAGAGAGAGAGAGAGAGAGTACTTTGTGTGGGGGGCTGATTTCTCCGTTGACCGTTGACTCAAGAGATGTGAGTTGATCTTCGTGTACCTGCAGAACCAGAGGGGGCTGTTCCTCCGGGAAGAAGCTCCGACGATCTAGTCAGAAAGGGGAACTTAGAGAGAAGAAGTGTAGTAAGAAATTTGCTTGGAGGGAAGAAGATTAATGCTTAGAAAATCTGAACCTCTTTCTTGGATGAGGCTTTCTTCTATTTATAGGCAAGGATGAGGTGAGTAAGTGTGATGCAAGTTGTCCCTGACACCCACGTGATTGGCTACGCTCGGATGACGTCACGAGTCAGAGTCATTAATTGTTTGTCTCCTGCTGAGGGTTAGAGGGGTTACATCAACCTGATATGCCACCTCACCTACCAAAGATGACTTCCCACGTCTCTTCTGAATCTTCCAGAAGGTTCTAAAAGAGCGGTCTCCGAGCAAAGATACTTCGACCGAAGAAACAACAATCTAAAGAGTAAAAACGTATATACCGAACGAACAAAGCCACATCCGAGCGAATCACGGTTTATCCTTCGGCGATAATGCCGAAGCTCGGCTAATCATTTCCAATCATTCTATCCCTCGGACATACTTGGACATGTTTCACCTGGGTCCCTCAGACGAACAGAGACAACTATTCGTTCAAGGATAGAATTGCAAACCTCCTTAATCCATTTGTGCTACCCCGTCCTTTGGATATTTCGCTCCCCTACACTTTGTATCGCAAAAGGATGAAGTGGAAAACTAATTGGATATGGTATTTGAAACCCAACGGACTGATTAGATGTCTTGGTGCATTCCAAGAATATAGCTGTTTAGTATTTCTAAGTTAAGTGCTTGTAGCACTACTTTGCTGTTATACAGTGTCATTTCGATAGCAACCAGAAAGTGTCATCCAATCCATGGCAACCAACCCTCATTTAGAAAATTTTCAACAGGCACTTAAACCAGTACTCTTTCTGCCCTGGCGGTTTATATGTTTCTGGGGTTTTATGCATTAGCCATAAATTCCTCGACTCTATGCTTTCATTGATTTGGTGATATGAAACACTTGTTCTCTCTCTCTCTCTCTCCAAAAAAATAAGAACGATGGGTCATGAGACTCATGACCTATAGTCTCACGAAGTTCATTATAGTTGACTCACTTGCTCGCCTTCATTCAATGACTATATTACAGAGGGAAGTAGAAGCTGAAATGAGGAGATTAAAGCTTGAGCTGAAGCAAACCATGGACATGTACAATTCAGCTTGCAAAGAAGCAATTGATGCCAAAGAGAAGGTAAAACAATCTTTTATTTTCTTTTTGCTAAGCAAAAGCAAGCGTACATTGGAATGAAGGCATCAAGGGGACACCGCGCGCCCATGTACAAGAATAAGGCCTCAGACAAAACAGCCCGATACACGCTATGCTTGCCAAGTGCCAACAAGATGTATCAAATCAAGGAAAAACAATCTTGATATTGAACAAGATGGATGTTGCCCAACTTAAGGGTAATTTAATACTTGTAACTCTCCCCAAATTTTTATATTTTTTGTTCCTAGGGCAAAGAGATCGACCAATGGAAAACAGAGGAGACACTCAAGTTACAGGCTGCCACACAAGCCCAAGATGCTGCATTGGCTTTAGCTGAGATGGAAAAGCAGAAAACCAGGGTTGCCCTTGAAGCGGCAAAGACGTCACGACGACTAGCAGAATTGGAGGTTCAGAAACGAAAAAATGCAGAGATGAAGGCCATGCATGAGGTAGAAGAGAGGAAGAAAGCTATGGAAGCATTGGCACGCACTGAGATTCGGTATAGAAAGTACACAATTGAAGAGATTGAAATTGCGACTGAGTACTTCTCCAGTTCATTGAAGGTTGGTGAAGGAGGATACGGACCTGTTTATAAAGCCTTTCTTGACCATACAGCTGTTGCTATAAAAGTTTTAAAGCCCGAGATGTCTCAAGGGAAAAAGCAATTTCAACGGGAGGCAAGTATTGTTCTTCGCTAACAGCAGTTCTTCTGTTTGTAAGTAGCAATCATGGGTCTAAATGGAATTATTAGATGCGTAAGAGAAGCATTTTCAGGCTCAATCTCAACGAGGAACTAAAAAACACATAACTAACGTAGTTCTGGTAGACCTGGATTTAGGTTACTTTTTTTCAAATGTGCAAATTTGCACCCAATGTAAGCATGCTCATCTCATGTCTTCTGAAAACCCCTTCACAAAAGGCATAAAGCCCTAACCCTTCGCCACTCGTACCCGTACCAACATATTATCCGAACTTCATAGGCAAAGCATCCTTGGTGGGATCTGTACTAGAAGTCTTTAAATGGAAGAAATAAAGTTTGTATAACAAAATGGAAAAAAATGGTGCGGCACAACACTTATAACCACTACATGGCAGAGTGCAATTTTGTTCACCTCCTTAAAAGAGGGTAAACAATACCCTATCTCTTATTGGTTGAAATAGTGTAGGTCTCACCCGTGCAATACACTTTTTGGTAAGCATGACATTATTTTGTGGTGGGATCCATACACTTTCAACTAATAGGAAGGAGGGTAATGTTCACCCTCTTAAGTGGAGGGTGAACAAAACTCAACTCCTACATGGCAGTAATAGTCTTACAACCTGTTCGATGATTATGTGGAAAACAATCCTGGACAAACATCATACTCAAAGATTGCAGCTTTGAGAGGGTATTCATGTCTTTCGGTGTCCTTTGAGAGGGATTTATGTCTCTCACTGTTGGAACACTAAACATAATCATCTACTTTCTTTTCTCTTATTATGTCCAGATTGAGGTACTGAGCTACATGAGACACCCACACATGGTTCTTCTGTTGGGCGCCTGCCCTGAGTACGGATGCATTGTTTATGAGTACATGGAAAACGGCAGCTTGGAAGACAGGCTCTTCCGGAGAAACAACACTCCCCCACTTCCATGGAGAACCCGTTTCAAAATTGCTGCTGAAATTGCCGCTGCTCTTCTTTTCCTTCACCAAACAAAGCCAGAGCCTTTGGTGCATAGGGACCTCAAACCGGCGAACATTCTCTTAGGCCGCCACTTTGTGAGCAAGATCAGTGACGTTGGTTTAGCTCGGTTGGTGCCACCAAATGTGGCTGATAGCGTCACCCAGTATCAAATGACAGCAGCAGCTGGGACATTTTGCTACATTGACCCAGAGTATCAACAAACAGGAATGCTGGGTGTAAAATCAGATATATACTCTTTGGGAATTATGTTATTGCAGATTATTACAGCAAAACCTCCTATGGGTCTGACCCACCATGTTGGAAGGGCAATTGAGAAGGGAACTTTTTCAGAGATGCTTGATCCAACAGTGACGGATTGGCCTTTTGAAGAGGCGATGTCGTTTGCTAAACTGTCTATACAGTGTTGTGAGCTGAGGAGGAAAGACAGGCCAGACCTTGCTTCTGTCATATTACCTGAGCTTCAGCGACTTAGCGACCTCGGTTCTGATAATGGATCCAGTAACAGAGGCGCTATCACGTATGGATCATCTTTTGTTAATTCAAATTTTCAAGTGAGATCACCGTTCAGTCAGGTCAGCTTCTTCTGTCTCAATTCTAGACTCTATTATTACTTCTTTCAACCATGGTATATTCTCTCCATTTGTGTGATGAAAAGCAAGGAAGCGAAGAAATTCCGACAAAAATGGGATTTATATATTCTGTCTTCGCTTCAAGTAATCGTTTATTTAACTGTCATTTCTTTTTCTAGGCAGTTGAAATAGGAATAGTTTCAATAGTAGGAGAGGCTGGAGAACTGTTTTCGGGTACCGACATTGATTCCTATTGTTTGCTATGTTTCACCAGGAAAAAAGGAGAAGGAATCCCGGCACACCAACAGAAACCCAGGGTAGATCAGTGTTGAAAGAAAGCAGTAGCACATCCACTTCAGAACTGGAAAGTGAGGTTTGGACGAGGCCAGTCGATCCAACTTGCCAAGAAAAATAAAGAAAAAGGCTCTCTTTTTTCTTTTTCTTTTTTTTCTAGGGATTCTTTTACACTCGTCTTCGAATTCAAAATTCTTACAAGGGACGCTCTTGCAACTGACTAGAACAAAGTCTGAGGTTCTTGGTAGTGTCTGACTGGAACTAAAACCCCAAAGGTTGCTTGCATGCCTTGGAATTTAGATTAGTGCAGAGAGTGAAAGATTCATGTAGACATTAAAAACATTACCGTCCTTTGTTGAAGTATGAATTCGAGTTCCTGCGTAGTTATTTACTGCTTAATCTTTTTGATAAGTTAGGCGTCCTAGTTAAGTTACGCGCACCTCAATTAATCTAGAGATTAAAGGGGGTTGTCTACATGAATACGGTGACAAATATGCCTCGTGAGCAATTTAGGAATAAATATGAGACCATTATCACCTATTTTTGACAACAATCTTTTGAATGCACAAACTTTTTCAGAGGATACGGTAATTAGGTGGGGTCCACTAAGCAAAAAGTACCAAAAGTGAGTTTTGTCCTTATTCAAAATTTTTTTGTTAGTTTTGTGCTAAATTTTTATAGATTATTGATTTGTCTCAAAGAGAGAAATCGGAAAAGTATTTTTTTTTTTTACTTTTATCCAAATATTTCGAAAAATATCCACTTTTAATAAGGTAAAAAACTGCAATGAATGAGAGGATTTTACCTTTAGCTAATATTATGATTACCCCATTAACTCACCTGTAGAAATTCTGATGTAAATGAAAGGTTTAATGGGAAAATCAAAACTAAAATATGGAATCATTCATGGGGTAACAAATCTTTGGAGTTATATGGGAGTTACAAAATCATGTATTATAAATTGGGGGTTACTGTCACATTTTCAGAGACACAAGCTACTGAAATTCAGAATTCTTTTCTTCTGTGCTTTCCCTGTAAATCGTCTAGCCGACGAAGTACACGCCTTATCCTGTCGTTAATTTTATTTCAAAGAAGTTCAAGGGCTATCTAAGTTCTTCGAGTTTCATATTTTGGAATAACAAGGCATGATTTTAGCTTAAAAGTGAATATTTTCTACAATATTTGGGTAAAAGTAAAAAAAAAAAAAAATCTTTTCCAATTCCTCTCGTCGAGAAAAATTAATAATTCACAAAAATTTGGTGCAAAACTAACTAACGCAAAAAAAAAATTCAAATAAGAACAAAATTTTGAAATTTAAGTTAAGTTCATAAAAACGCAATGATTTTAGGCAAAAGTAACAAATTCGGTAAAATTTTAAATAAGGACAAAATCTAAAGATTTCGGAAACTAGAACTAGGCCTTAAAAACGGTTTTTTGTTTTTTATTTTTTTTTTAATTTCGGACCACAGTGTCCCCCTCTCTCTATATATAAAACGTAGTACTCAACAAATCATTGATTTTACCATCTGGGTGGTAGCTCAGCTGGCCCAGGTGATGGGCTTAAGTGCCTGTCCCTCCCATGCACTCGGGTTCGAGCCCCTCCAGTTGCAAAAAAATATTTATGAGCTGGAGGGACGTGTGGAGGGCCCTGTGCCAGCTGTGCACCTAAGTGGTGCTGTGGTGACGGCCTGTCCTCACGGACAGTAGCTATGGCTCGAACCGGACATTCCACAGCGGGTTAGGGAGCCCTTATGGTCACGCCCAAGGGGGGTTGCTACGCCGGTCGCCCCCGCCCTTTCTATTTTCAAAAAAAAACAAATCATTGATTTTGGAATGACCTCCTCCTTTTTATTCGCTTCTGTTGTTTAGAAGCCGTGGACACCTCACCGACCTAAAAACTCCTCACTGAGTCGGTGGAGAAACTTGGGGGTTGGGACACCAGAGAGCTTTCCTTCTCTCTCTCGATTCCGCCACCTTGCAGCTGCACCAGAAACACACACAACCGAACCCTAACCCTAGACCATGGCGTACCAACCAAAAGACAACAACGACGACCATAATCGTCGACTATACAACCCGTACCAAGATCTCCAAATCCCTATCCAAACCCTCTACCAGCTTCCAACCTCGCCTGAACACCTCTTCAGCCAACACTCCCAACGCTCCTGGAGCGAAAACCTAGTGTACTACACCGGCGCCTGCTACCTGGCCGGATCCCTAGCCGGAGCCGCCAAGGGCCTCGTCGACGGTGTCAGGGCGTCGGAGCCCGGCGACACGATGAAGTTACGCGTGAATAGGATCCTCAACGAGTCGGGTCACGCGGGGCGGAAGTTTGGGAACCGGGCCGGGGTGATCGGGTTGTTGTATTCGGGGATGGAGAGCGGTGTGGAGAAGATTAGGGATACGGATGATATCGTGAATAGCGTGGTGGCGGGCCTGGGGACGGGGGCGGTTTACAGGGCGGCGGCGGGGGTGAGGTCGGCGGCGGTGGCGGGAGCTGTTGGTGGAGTGGTGGTTGGGCTTGCCGTGGCGGCGAAGCAGGTGGTGAAGAGATACGTTCCAAATCTTCCGATTTGAGGGTGCGTGTAAGGCAACAACATGCACGACATTTTGCACAGCATGTTGACGTGGCATTGCGAATTTTGTAGTTGAAAAGTAGCGAAAGTATCCTGTTGCCAATGAAGCAGTGCCACAAAAACATGTTATTTGTGAATGTTGTTCATATTGTTGTGTTCTTAGACTTTTTCTAGATTTGTTTTTTCGAAGTTTTTATATGTCGGAGTTTGTCTGTGATTACGTTTGACCAATGTACTGAGAGCGCAGAGGATTCTTGCTCCAGTGCATCTGATTATATTGTCACTTGGAGTGCTTTAGCTAAGATGTGGTGATGAGTAATTTTGATGCGTTTTGACATGGAAATTGGGTTACATTGTGTTTAGTTTGATTCGTATACATCTTCAAGTGACAATATTTTCTTGTTGGAATGGAGGCATTTATTGTGCTATCTTATCTGCATATATTGTTCTTGAATTTCGAGTATCTCATTGTGTAAACGAATCTGAATTTTCTTACAAGACTCGAGACTTATTGTTATTCGTTTCCTGGTTGATACTAGCCGTATGAATGTGATCTATATCTCTGAGCAGGTATTTTCTTTTGCAAAGTTGGCTCAGAAATAGTGATACAGGGAAAGGTAGTTGTTTGTATACTGCAAAAGGGTCTCCACCGCAAAGTAGATATTTTGGGACCGATTCCGTTGTTATTTTGGGGTTAAGTAAACGTACCAGATCAATTAGTCCATGAAGTTCCGTTTTGAACAGGGTTTGGTTTGTCTTTGCATAATGAATAAGCAGGCTATCGTGAAAGTTGATAACCTTGATATACCTCACTGTTAGTTGTGATAAATGATACATGTAATTGGTGTTTGTTTGTTGATTCTTGAATGCAAAAACACATTTAGCATGAAGACCCTATGCTATACACTCTGTATTCATGAACCATACGTTGTGTGTGATTTTATCTCTTAAAATCTTCACTTGTATTATCTTGTTTTGGAAGTGGAAGGAATATTGTTGGCAGTATCTAAATATGCATTTGATGTATTTTCTCACGTATAATGATTATTGAGAAATAATGGTAATTTATTACTTTAGTTGTTTGATCTTAAGTAAATAATGAGATACTGCACTGCCTCTTGAGGCCTATATGATTGTTTCCATAGGGGACACATTGCCTTGTTTCCACAGGGGAGACATTGTCTTGTTTCCATATCCGATAGGTTGTGGCATGTCTTGTTGATAGTTTGCATAACCACCCCTAACCTAGCGGTTGGGTTCCTTTCAACCTTCTTAGTGCCCGTTGGTGGCTAGAGGATCCTAGGTCTATCCCAATGACCCTATTCTCTTTGTTCGTTCTCATTCTTGCCATTTGCCTAAACCACCACCTAAATGCTTTGAAGAAAGGAGGAAAGGGTGAAGGCTAGAATATTTAAGCACAGGAAGATTGAAGTGAGGGCAAATCTTATTTCTGTTGGAACACTTCTTATCACTATAAGGTAGGCGCTTTGTTTGTGAGGTTCGGGCAGGGAAACATAAGACCTTGGATCACAAGACTTGAGTTGATCCCCTTGGTTTTACACGGTTGTCTCTCAGTCTTGACTCCTTCTCAATGGCAAGGGAAGAAGAATGGTTTCTTTCTGCTAGAAAAGACTATGGCATGAAGGATGCTGATATATGAAGACTATTTTGCATTATCACCATTGATGTTTCGAGTTCATTTCATGATTTATCATGCTCGTGTGTTTCAACTTCATCTCGATATTAATAAACCTTTTGTTGGTTTTGACTGTAGCATCCTTTGATTGCCAATTAAGTTGAAGCTGTCGGGGTTTTAATTGTTTATGTTTAGGAAAATGTGGGTTTATGTACTTCAAGGTTTTTTGCAACCAGCCAACGTGCTAATGAAACTTAGATAGGGTAGTTTTGCTCGCCAGGCTTGATGCAGCAACAATTGACCTTATTATGTGCATTTTATTGAACCAGGAATGATTATTATTCTTGATCTCCATGGGAGAAAAATGTTACACAGAAACCCTGCAATTATTCCTCTCCTGGAAGGGAGACTATGAACATGGAATGGACAACTTTGGATGTTTCATTTAGTGAACATGGCTTGCAAGTGAGGATCTTCAAAACCGAAATTTGTTGGAATTACAGTCTAAAATGACTCTAATAAGTCGCACTAAAGACTCAATTACGTTTGGATGCCTCCGGGGTTTGCCATTTAACGCCTTTACTAATCCAGGATCTCCTAACGAGAATCCTACTAATATCATGATTTCTGCAAATCAAAGTCAAGGGCTTTTTTCAGGTTACTCGTTGAGAATAGCTTTGATATTTTAGAATTGAAAATTTTCTTCAGTAGAATTAAGGAGCAAGAAGCCACTCCCGGTAATTGAGGCACTCCATATTTCATCACTGCGAAATTCAACTCCTCCTTTACCCCATCACCCTCCCTACCAATTGTAAGAAACACAAACAATGGCATGTAAATTTGACCCAGAGATTGATTGGGAACAAACAGCACTCTGAAGTTGTCTTTTTTCAAAAAGAAAAAGACTCTGAAGTTGTCTCTTTTCAAAAAGAAAAAAACAGCACAGTGAAAATTCAAGTGAGCTGTTGCAGGGAAACTACAAGCATGCCCATCATCAACCTCTTTCACAAACAATGGAAAAAGTCAAACAACATTTCCTTCTTTTAGATGCTCTGGAATGAACCAGTGAAACAAGTTCCACCGATGATGGGGCTTTTACACTCTCTGTGAGGAAAATTAAGTGAAAGTAACAACGCCTCAAGCACAAGATAACTATTGGCATCGGACAATTGAAAGAGACTTGGTTCTAAATGCCATATATATGGAAAACAATCTAGGGCCCAAGTAAATACTACTACTACAATCATTCAGATTCGTCGGTAACACTAGTTCCAGGGTCAATAGCCACGTATATAACATGTAAAACATAATGGACTGAACATTTACACACAAGAGAGAACAAAATGATGACGAGTTGAGGACCACAAAGCAGAATCGAAGACGTTCTTTCCACAAGCCATGATCCAAAGAAAATAAAGTTTCAAATATTCCCAAAACTACGTATTCCTAACTACAGCTTGGGACACCGAGTGCCAAAACAACAGAGGGCAAATAATGTGTTATAGCAGCAGAGATCTGATATCAGGAGGCAAAACAAGTTTGAAACGGCAACCTTCTAGCAGTTCCAAAACATATGACAAGCCCAACAAGAGTAAAATGCCCATGAAACTTGGGCAAAGAAAGTTTAGAGAATAAGAGATCATAAAATTTATCTTCCACAAGAAGGCGTGATACAGAACCTAATCATGGATTGCCAACTAATTATGACAAGACAATTGTTGCAACCTCGAGAATAAGATAATCAGCATAGTTTACCAAAACTGCATCAGACAGGCATGGCATAATTGTATACGAGAGCTCAGACTACAAAAGCACAAGCCCAAGTTCTGATGGTCTCATGATGTGATTTATTCGATAGTTGTAAAGGTAATAGTGGAGTTTCCCATCACCTGGTCCAAACTTCAGTTCCTTCAAGAAAGACTCATTTTGCATAACATCCAATGCATTGAAGACATCGTAATCCTTCTGTTTAGCCACGATGAGAGCATCATTCATGAGCTGAAGCAATGGAGTAGTCGTAGACACGTTGTAGTAAGAATAAGCAGCCTTCAGAGTAGAGTAATTCTGGTTTCCAAGGATGGAAGATGGAAGTGTGTAAAAACTGCAGAAATCAGTGATCTCATGAGTCTCGGGGCTTTCAACTAGATAACTATCCACCACACCCACCTTTGGAAGAAGCCAGTGCTCTACATCATCTTCATCAAAATCAGGTGCAACAAGAAACTGACTCAAGTATTTCCTCAGCAATCTTGTAACTGCGGGAACATCATGGGGCTCCATCTTCCTAAACCCAGGGGTAGCAGTGGAATCTGGTAACTTGTACAGCTTTATAGTACGACTCATCGTCATTCTTGCACCAAGCCTAGAAAACCCAACATCAATAAGCTTCTTTGGATTTAAAGACCTATGCCAATATTGGCAAGTTGATATGGGTGTAGGAAGAACCACACCAGCAGTATAAGCTGCTTGCCAAATATTCTCCAAATGAACCCTCCTAGTCACCTCTTTAATCATGACAGGAGCAAGCCGCTTTGACCTAAGCTTCTTATGAACACAGAGGAAATTGATCTCCGCCATGTTAACAACGGAATCGCGGGCCCGGATTCTTGCAGGAACCCCAGTAATGAAAGCAACTAACTTCTTTGAGCTTTTCGCACGAACTCCTATGTGCCAGCTCTTGAAATAACCAGGAGGACGAAGGGCCCACCTCAGGAATTCCTTTGAATAGTTAAACCTGAACATGTTTTCATCATCCTCAACATAGTTGTTGCTCAGGAGGTTATAAACCTCGCTGCACATCTCATCAGAGTCCATGTCACAGGTTATCCATTCATAAAGATTTGGAAGATTATAAGGATCTTGCTTGACTTCAGACAAGGGTGTTGGGGGTTCAATTGGACCTTCGGGCAAACTCGAGTCTCCTAGATCCTTGAACTGCCCAACAGGCTGGGTTTCCCAAAACTTGTGCCTTTTTGCAAGTGAGAGCGACTCTTGAACCTTTCGTGCTAGTGCGTCAACTGAAACATCACTCTCAGAAGGTAAATTCCCATCTGGATTCTGGGTTTGGCTTCCAGACGGTGAAATAGGATTGTTATCTTCCATTTCCAAATACCAACTGTTTCAATGCAAAATGTCTGCAAAATAACAATGCTAAAGATCAAGTTGAATTAAAAAAGTAAACCAAGAACAAAGTTGGAGCATTAACAACCCTAAGCCATTTCCATTGCCAAGCCATAGTTTGGCACAGCCTCTTAAAATACTAGTATCTCCAACCCTAAGCAAAATTTAAGCCCAATTTTTATGTCTCTCTGTCTCCTGATGGTACTAAAAAAAAGAGAGGCTCAAGAGGCACTTCTTCACAACAGACTATTCCAACCCTATTCCAAATTAGAGCCCAACTCTTCGGTCTCTCCGTCTCCTGTTGGTTCCATAAAAATGGCTCAAGCCAAAATTTCCTCAAGCAATCTCTCTTTCACATCATTGCCAAATAAGGGCATTTTGATGCTATAAGAGCAAGTCCACCGGTTAGTGTCCAACTGACTTTGCCAAAGCTATTTTTGGCTTACTATACTGTCAAAAAGCAATTTGCCATTTTTTTATTTGACCGTGGCAACAAAGATGGATTTGCCTTTATTTTTACTGTAAAACTATCGATGGTTCCTATATTCACATTGTCTACATCGATTATCTTGAGCTACGCCGACATTGCCTTGGATTAACTAGGACAGAAATAAAGCGTTGGGTTAAAAGTATCTTCTTTCCCACTGGCTCAGCCATGGATTTTGCCAAAAAATTATATGCTTAAGTTATGGCTTTGGCAGCCAAGAATTATTGTAGATGCTCTTGTGCCATGTTTCTTTTTTATATCCTCCAAACAAATCGGCACTAATTGATCCCATCAAATTTCATTTCCTACTGAGGAAAGCAGGAAAATAAGAAGATATCGAAACACAAAGC
>BPLS01000251.1:0-13514 GCA_019656275.1 Rhododendron kiyosumense
AACGGTGGCAGTTAGAGTTGGGAAAGAGAACAAGAGAAGCCTGGTTACTTGCTTCTGGATGTGTTATGCATATATTTGGGGAAGATGGCTTATCTTTCGAGGTGATAGAGAACTTTGTTTAAAATTGAGGATTAGTTGTTCTGTTTCCTACAATTCTATAACTGGACAGAGTGGAAGGTAAAATCATCATTTTGATCAATTTTTGAACTTTTATTTTTTAAGGTACTATTCAAGCGCGTTACTGGAAGATCCATTTGAGTCCTCCTCTTGCTTCCTTTGAATACAGATGTCATCCCCTCTCGATGCTTTCTTTCAGAGCTTACTAATCAGAATAAAAACATTACTGGCATTGGTTCTTCAATATTTAAAGCAGTATCTAGTCTTCGTCTCATATTATAAATCTAGGATTTGTTGTCTACTTACCGTGTTTTCTTCACAACTACTGTTTGTCTATGCAGATGAGTAGTGGAGACATTGGAGTGTCTGCTTTTCCTGAAGGTGAGAGCATTTTTGCGTGGATTGGCACAATTGAGGGCGGGAAAGGAACTATGTATGAGGGTTTATCGTACAAACTATCTTTGCGCTTCCCCCTGGACTACCCTTTCAAACCACCCCAAGTGAAGTTTGAGACGATGTGCTTCCATCCAAATGTCGATCAATTTGGCAATATTTGTCTTGACATTCTCCAGGTATTAATGCACCTACTGTACTGTTCTTAGTGAACTTTGTGCTAACCAAGATAGCCCAGCTCGAAAACTTGGAATTTTCATGCAGCATTGAACATCTTTAACTATGTAAAACATTGTTTCTTAGAGAAAAAAAAAAAACACCGTGTAAAACAGATATTAATTTCTGTCTTGTTCAAAACTCGATTTGCCTTCCATGTCTTTTGAAGTGGTGGATTTATTCGAATGCAATACTCAAATGTTTTCTACTGAGCAGATTGAAAGACACAAAATGGCTTAAAATCTGACTATGTGGTCGATGTTTTCATAATATTTGTTCATATGAATAGCAATTGAAATGGTGCTGTTTCATTCTCAGCTCATATAACAAAAAAGCAGATAGTTGCTCAACTCCATGTACTGCACGTCACTGAATTGCCTCTTTTCCATATGTTACGTTTCCTAATCAAGGTTTTAATGCTATCATATCCATGTTCTGCATCAGGACAAGTGGTCTTCAGCCTATGATTGTAGAACTATCCTTTTGTCCATCCAAAGTCTCTTGGGAGGTATGTTCACTTTTCCCTGTGGAGAATTCGGATAACTTTTAGTTGTTTGACTGGTTTCTCTAGCTACAAGTTCAACATGCAGAGCCCAACACCGAAAGTCCTCTCAATAGCTATGCTGCAACATTGTGGCAAAACAAAGAAGGTTAGGTTTCATTTCTTCTCTACCCCCGGTTTTTGTGTCCAACTTTTATTTTGTTTTATCCTGTTTGATGTGAGCTTGTTTGACCCTCACCTTCTATGTTGATGTTCTTGTTTGATACATAATTTTTATGGGATGCGCACACATCAGGGCATGTGTCAGGCATACTTGATAACATGTCTTACGTTTTTGTTATTCTCAGTTTAGTCGGATACGTTGGGCCTGGCGACATGCCGGGGCCGCATTAAGGTTAAAATGCATATTTGAAAAGTTGGGGTAGTCAAATTGCCATGGATGCTTAGTGATTGAACACATATATAACGAATTTCTCTTCTTTTCTTTTCTTCTTTTTTTTTTTTTCACATCTTCCTAGTGTTGATCTTATTTTCATTGTTATCCCTAATTTGCTCAATGTTTTAAGTATTTCATGTATTCTAAAAGATGCACCCACAAATTCCACAATATATTGTGTTATACGCAATGTGTCCTCAAACTTCGTGTATCCTAAATTTTTGGAAAATATCATCCCCTCGTGTAGTGGCATGGCTGTGTCTGTAACCGTCCTTTTAGTTGCATACTTGCGCATATCTGATTACCAATTGGAGGTATCCTGAGAATGACAAATGAGATGCCTACATTCTCTCGCTGAACTTTTAGATCCTGTGTCACTTTGATTTCATCTAGGACGAATTTCTGATACAATTTGCTCTAAGGTTTTTTCTCCTGAGTAAAAGAGAATTTGTTATTGTAGATGTGGTAAAATAATTGCGCAGTTCTAAAGGTTATGCGCGAAGATTGATAAAGGATCGCAGAAGATTGACCTCTATTTACACTTGCATAATCATGATTGACCGCCTAAGAAGCACGGATACGGGATACGGGATACGGATACGATATGATATGGATACGTGGATACGTGATTTTTTCAAAAAGAAGGATACGATACGTTAGGGGATACATTGAATATAAAAAGTAAATAAAAAATATATTATATATAATTTTTAATTCCTAAAATTTCATTATTGATTAAAGTTTTTCATTACATAAGTTCACCATTTCACATGCCGAGAAAGTAATATTCATGTATAGTTATATATATAATTGTGTGTATATATATATATATACATACATACATACACATGAGAGAGAGAGAGAGAAACTTACAAGGTTGTCGAGAGAGGATATTGTCGGTGTGTTTCTAGTGTCGATTGGTGGGGGAAAAAGAAAAATACAATCCTACTTGCAATTTTAACCCATATATTTTAAGTAATAACATATTTACCCTCGCGCGTATCCAAAACATATCCGAGCATATCCAACACGTATCCGCGTGTATCCAAAACATATTGGATACGTATCCGGAGTGTATCCGAGAGTATCCGCATGTATCGGGATACTTAAAAAATAATTCTAATAGCAGGATACTTTAAAAAGCGTATCGGATACGTATCCGGAGAGTATTGGTATCTGATACGGATATGATACGTGATATGGAGGCCAAAATAGAGTATCCGTGCTTCATAGTTGACCGTAGAAGCATAACTGTGATACTTTGAGTAGGCAATGGAGAGTCATTTTGACATTATTGTAAGACAAGGTGGATGCTCCAACTAATCTAAAGAGTCATTCTGGCATTTCCTCTTTGCAGATTACAAGAAAATGGTACACAAGCACTATTTTGATGGAGAAGCAATTGAAAGCTGATTGATAGATATTTCTCACAAATGAGAAAAGTGACTATCATGCCGCCATTAATTCCTCTGATAAAGCAAGCTCTTGAAACAGAGGTTGATTTACTGGGAAGTGGAAGGTACAGAGTTCGTTCCTTGAATGACATTTGAAACATAGAATTTGTAATTAGCATCAAGTGTACTCTTCCGTTTTCTTGTTTAGTTGAACATTCTTAATACCAAAAGAGCATTGATTTTGCTGGTGTTAAACTGGCGATCGATTTCGTTCTTCTTTATGTTTTGTATAGTTCGTTTGTACACCTGTGGTCTTTTTGGTGCAATGGACTCTGTGGCCAAAAGGAGAGATGCGTTTGGCAATAATCAGTTAACTGGAAAACTTTACAACCCATAAGGAGATGGGGAACCAAACGGGCCTTTAAATCCCACATCATAATTTCGCTGTCATACAAAATTCCCCTATTGCGACATTTTTTAGAGGGGGAAAAAAAACAGTTGTCTTTAAATCTTGAGAATAGTTCTTACATTACTGGGGCGCAATACGGATAATAGCATATCATCGCCTATGGATAATAGCATGAGAAAACAACAGTTTTAGTAGTAGCAAAATGGGTTGTACTTCGGGGCAAACACGCAACAAAACTGTCCCCCCAGAACTCAGAGAGTGATCCAACACCGGGGAGTGCACAATCTTTCAAGCAGTTAGCAGCTCAAGCATAGAAACGTCTACAGTTCATTCTTAGATATGAAAAAGTTGGAAATTTCAAGACCTCAACCAATTTCCCAAGGAAAAAGAAGTCCGATCGTGCTGATGACCACCTGGAAAACAGAGTGCAGTCGTCTGAGATTCAAAACTGCTAAGAAGAGAATATTGTACAAGCAACAAGGGCATTTGCCAGGTCAAAACGTCTACAGAGTGCACTTTTTGTACAGAAAAAGATAAACACATGCCCTAGGCGGAAGGAGGCACATACACCAATAACGTTGTATTACTGTTTACAGCTTACATCATCACACACCAATTATATTACTTTACTGTACATACATCATACGTCTTTATTACTACTTTACACATAATTGGATATTACTATTTACAACCAATAACGCTGTATTACTGTTTACAGCTTACATCATCACACACTAATTATATTACTTTACTGTACATACATCTTCATCACTACTTCATACATAATTGGATATTACTATTTATAAGATCTGACTCTAGTACAAACCCTAACAGCACAAACCAATAATGACAACCCTACCTTTACTTTATTTCTCTTCAAACTTTTATATTACATCACACAAAAGTAGATAAACATACTCCACACAAAAGAGACAGGTGGCATGAGCATATGGTTGTCACGCTGGATCATCTGAATTACTTTCTCCAGAATAGTCTTCAGTTCTGTTGGTCAAGTGATACTAGTCCAAAAGATAGCGAATATTCTAACGCCATTCTTCCGGATAAGTATCATTGAATTTTCAATTTGCAGTTTCATAATGGAAGAGAGATGAGGGAACTTCTGAATTGTTAGGGTTTGTCCTAGAGTCACATCTTGTAAATAGTAATATCCAATTATGTGTGAAGTAGTGTTGAAGACGTATAATGTATATACAGTAAAGTAATATAATTGGTGTGTGATGATGTAAGCTGTAAACAGTAATACAGAATTATTGGTGTATGTGCCTCCTTCTGCCTATAAAAGGAGGGCACCCTTCCTCTATAAGAAACTAAGTTGGTGAAGTCAGTGTGTTTTCTTATACTACTTCTCCCTGTTGTGTTTTCTCTATTGCTCTCTCTCGATCCTAACCAGATTGTTCAAGGTAACCGGCTGGTATGAGGATCCAGCCACGAGGAATAGTCCTGCACACAGATTCACAAGGAAAAAATAAGTGATTCGACTAAGGTATCTGGAATTAATGTCTTGAAGGCTGAAACAGCTAAATTATAGAACAATATCAACATCTACTTCTGACTACTCGTTTTTCATCAAGGCAGCATACCCAACTAACGGTTCCATTTCTGATTCTGAACTTTCTCGCTTCCTATTTAAATGTAGAACATGTCGGCATATCCTTGTTCTCAGGACGAAAATACCCGGCAGGAATAAGTGCAAGATAAGGGACAGCAGCGGGAGAGATTTGAACAACAATGTGTCCACTGTCCACTGCTAAGTCTACTACGGCAAGAATTGTTCGTAGGAGGCGCTTGTTTAGAATTGTTTGTATATGCTGCTGCAATGTTTTATCAAGATCAACTGAAACTACCACCTCACTCTCACCGTCGTCATCATCATCAACTATTTGATTAACCAACCATTCATTAATAGATAGCACTGGGATTCCGCGGTGGAGCTGGTTTGGAATTTGAAGGGGTTGCCGGGCATAATAAGTTCTGTGAATTTATGTCGAAGCAAAATTAGTACTAAATCGTATCTTTTGATTATATGTGTAGTTCACTGTTTCCGTGAGACCCAGATTGCCCATTAACAAAACATCAAAATGATTACACACCCAGGGGTTGTCCGGTTCAGACGGATGCCTAAGCTTTAAAAGTACTTCATCAAGGTCTAGAGTTCGATTCTCCACCGGGTGAGTACCTTGCAGTAAGTGGGGGCCGTAACTAGTGTGGCAGCACTAGTTTCTCTAGAGGTTTGGATTGCGTAGTTGGGTCCATATAGTAGCTTGGTTGTACAACGGCTCCTTGGTTAAAAAAAAAACACATCAAAATGATCGTGTGAAGTGGGATGACGCCCGTGAGTATCCCATCAACCTCAGCCGCATCTTATTGTACTCTCACACTGAAAGTTACATCCATACCAGGCTGTACATATAAATAACCTCGAAATGACATGGATTTTTAAACCAAACTAGGCATCTTTGTATTCTGATTAATGAAGTTGGCGTTACATAGGCTGATTTTAGGTTTTATCTGAACGGTTTCTCTTGTAGGATTTCTTGAACAAATCATCCATCAGAATAAAAATGTTACAGTAAATTAGATTGATTGAGTAATAAATAATAATAGTGGCCTAATCCAATTAATTTGTCTTAAAAATTACGCAAAATGTGATAGTAATTATATTAACAGAAAAGCTATGTGCACAGCAGCTGTGCACATACCTCTTTTTCTCCCGTCTCGGGTCCCACAAAGATGGTCGGACCCAAATTCTGAAGTGATTTTGGGTGTTTTGTTAACGCCTCTAACGATATCGAACGAAACTCATTTTTTACAGAGACATTAAACAACATATTTTGAACAAAATGAGCGGCTCCGATTATCTTTGTGGAACCTGAGACGGGAGAAAAAGATATTTGTGCACAGCTGCTGTGCACGTAGCACAACTCTTATATTAATTCCTAGCTTAGTCTTTGGTAGGTCCAAGGTGTAAATAAAAATATCAGATCAGATCATTAATCCAAGGACTATGGCTGAGTGGTGTGGGTCAACATCTAAAAAGATTAGATCAGATCATTAACCCAAGGGATTAGGGGTGATACCGGTCCGGTTTCAACCGGTTTTGGGGTATTTTTTGGTCGAAACCGGTTATCCGGTATGAGATTTTTAGAAATCGAAACCAGTTGAGATAAACCGGTTCCGGTTTCGACCGACTCAACCGGTTCCGGTCCGGTTTATCCGGTTTATCCGGTTTTCATTCATGAGCCTTATTTTGGGCCCAACATATCAAAAATTCACAATTCAACCTATAAAATATCAACCAAAAATCTATAATTCAACCATTTTTTTTGGGCCCAACAAAAAAGGATCAATTTTGAGCTTAATACATTAAAAAAAACTCATAAAAACATAATTAAGCCTATAAAAACAGTTTTTATATACTAAATATATTTATTAGACCGATATATACGACAGAATATCAACCAAAAACCCATAATTCAACCTCTCCCCTATGTTTTTATATATATATGTATATATTATACATATATATAACCGGTCCGGTTTCAACCGATTTTTAAAACATAGAAACCGGATCGAAATTATTTTTCCGGTTTATAAAATTTTATAAACCGGAATCGAATCGAAATTATTCAACCGGTTTAAAAAATTTGGTCCGGTCCGATTTTTTCGGTTTCGATCGACTTTCCGGTTTCGAGTAACAGCCTTACAAGGGATATTACCGAGTGGTGTGGGTCAACAACTAAAGTGGCCGCCGCAACACCCCCCAGTGTCCCAAAAATTGAATCTAACTAAGGCCAAACCTTTAGTTGCCGCCCCCACCCCCCCGACTGTCCCAAAAATTGAATCTAACTAGGGCCAAACGTTCCAAATCTTAGAGTCGTTAAATTCAGGATTTCAAAATTAATCGAAGTACATGCAAGTTGATCTCGACACTCGATTATTAAAAAACAACACAACAGCCTCATTCCAAACCTTAGGGTCGTTAATTTGAGGACCTCAAAATTACTTAAAGTACACGCAAGCTCATCCCGACACTCGGTTATTAAAAAACAACACGACGGCCTCACATATCACTCTCTGCTGAGTATAAAAACAAAAAGTCTACACCTATCGCTCAACTTTTACCACTCCCCTTACTGCTCTCAGTTTCACTGTCTAAAAGTGTTTTTGATAATTCGAAACAGAGCGGTGGGCGTAATACCACTAGTGACTGGTGTAAAAATCATTGTCCTCAGAAACCAGATTTTTTCTTTCTTTCTTAATCAGAGACGACCTAAGCCACACATGATAGAATTCATATATAATAAGAGTCTACCTGATATTTGAGGCAGGTAGGCATCCCAAACCGGATTGACATAATACACGTGGCCCAATCCCAAAGCAGATTTCAACTCCCTTCAACCAATAACAATCAACATTTGGATTCGCCTATATCCACCTTTGCACATACTTGTACCACTCCCTTGCCCACTACTTTCCTTCACAACTCTCACTTTTCTCCCCTTCTTCTTGTTCATTCTCAGAACCCAGATCATCTATCTAGCTCTGAGAAATGGCATCGAAGGCACTGATGAGCTACGGCGTAGCCGCCGTCTTCCCGCCGTTCCTGTCTTCCGGTACTGGTAAGTACTCCAAATTTGGTGGTGGAAGGCGGCCGATGCGGCCGAACGCAGGACGCATTACCATGATGGCCGCTAACTGGATGCCCGGCCAGCCACGACCACCTTACCTTGATGGCTCTGCTCCTGGGTAATTAAACAGCATTCTTATTCGCTCTTCTTTAATTATATCATTCCAACTATCATTATCTTCAATTCTTAGTGTTCGATCCGTTTGAAAACAATAACGCATCCAGAAAATTTTCAAGAAAACATGCCCGCAATGTTGCGTCAACAACAGTAGCTAGTACTGCATTTCTTGTCTTCGTGTTGAATATATGCGATTAGTGAGATTGGTCTAGTGATGAGCTAGCGTTACTGGATATGAATTGTAAGTTTTTTGTTTCTTGTGCAATTCAGCGACTTCGGATTCGACCCGCTTGGTCTCGGTGAAGTACCAGAAAACCTCGAGAGATACAAGGAGTCCGAGCTCATTCACTGCCGATGGGCTATGCTCGCTGTCGTAAGTTAAATTTAATTCGATTGCATTATTTCTGTGTTGAAACCCCAATCTCTCTCTTAAAAAAAGAGTGTTAAGCGTGCAACCAGGTTTGGTTTGGTTATGAATTAAGGGATTTCCTTGAATTAGTTGGTTGTGTGATTTATTTTGCAGCCAGGGATACTTATTCCAGAGGCACTGGGGCTGGGCAACTGGGTGAAAGCACAAGAGTGGGCAGCAATCCCAGGCGGACAAGCCACCTACTTGGGCCAGCCAGTCCCGTGGGGCACCCTCCCCACCATCCTGGCCATCGAATTCCTCGCGATTGCCTTTGTAGAGCATCGGCGCAACCTGGAGAAGGACCCCGAGAAGAGAAAGTACCCGGGTGGAGCTTTCGATCCACTCGGATTCTCCAAAGACCCCGTCAAGTTCGAGGAGTACAAGGTCAAAGAAGTAAAAAACGGTTCGTACCCTTGTTCCATTTCCAACACCTGCTGAAATGCTGCTCTAACAATTCATTAGACAAGATCTGATCAAATATCAACTCACATGTAGCATATTGTCCTATCCATATCTATTTTTTGAGCCTTCCAATACCATTGCACTCTTGTTCAACGATTGATCAAGGAATACTCAGAGACACGTCAACAAAAAATTCGAACATGAATTTACTACAAAAGCAATCCAATTAATGAATATGTACATTGAGAATTGTATCTAGACGGTTTTGCATTTGTCGATGTAACATGTTTCATTATCTGAACTGGTTATTCTGTTTTGGGTAGTGAAGAACTTCTTATGGAACTTAATCGACGAATAAAAACTTGTTTGTGATAATTGTTTTGTATGTTTCAGGACGGCTTGCCTTGTTGGCTTTCGTGGGATTCTGCGTACAGCAATCGGCTTATCCAGGAACAGGACCGTTGGAGAACTTGGCGACTCACTTGGCCGATCCCTGGCACAACAACATCGGCGATGTCATTATCCCTAGAGGGATTTGAAAGTTGTAGCCATAACCCACTGTAAAACTCCATGTTTACACTTTGTAATGAAGCAAAATTGCAGAACATGTTTGATCTCTGTATGACTGTGCAACTTCTGGTGTACGTCCTAATCTATAATTAAGCTTTCTGCTAGTGGTATATACTATATATATAGTAGTTTCCTTTAGCCCCAAGTCCAAATATTTGCAAGTTCTGGTGTCCTAATCTATAAGCTTAATTTCTGCTCCGGAACTACCGAAAGTACTGATCAAACACTTTTACAAGTGATTTGTTAAGTTATACACTCCAGTATGTTATAACTTGGAAAGATCACGGGATTGTAAATGACTAAATGCTTAAAGCGATTGGATAATTAAGAAAGTTCTCTGTCTTAAGATCCTAAACAGAGATAAGAATTCTAAGAGCATATCTAACCCATCTCTCACTCATTCTCCATTTTAATTGAAGATTCAAAAAAAAATATTCTATTCAAAAGGTAATTTTGGAGAATCAACAACTCTAACCCAATTCTCCATTTTTCACCTCCAAAACACCACCCAATTCTTCCTCCATTAATTGTTCGATATTACTAGTATTATTTTTCCCTCTTTTCATTAGATGCATGTTTTTTTTTTTCTTCTCATTTCAACGCGTTATTCAAACTAATACAATGATAGGATAGTGTAAATGAGAAAAATAATATTATGAGTTCAAATGGTTTGAATATACATTTGATGTTATTTCAAAATGCATTTACATGTACTTTAGACTCATTTTGAAGGTATTATTATTGTCTTTCCAATAATACCAATTTTGTAGAAAAATGATGCGTAATGTAAAAGTTATTTGTAATTGACGAAATTCTAGCAAAAAAAAAGTAAATAGAATGTATATTGGTGAAGGAGAGAAATGGAGATGGATCTCCATTTGGGAGGTGATTCTCCAAATATTGAGAATGAGAATTGAGTCTCCAAAATGGAGATTCTAAATGGAGATGGGTTGGAGGGCATGAATTCTCTAAAATAGAGTTTTGGTGCCCAAATTAAGATGGGTTGGAGATGCTTTAAGGGAGTGGCAGTCCCCTACACTTACTTTGGAAGCAATTATATTACTAAGGGGGGATTTGGATTGAAAAGTTAAATAGTAACTTAATTTTTGTCTTTATTAAAAAAATTTGCATTTGTTAGTTTTGCATCAAACTTTTGTGACTTATTAATTCGTCTTGGCAAGAGGAATCAAAAAAGTATAAAATTTTGATTGAAATGCATAATTTTTTTTTAAAAAAAGACAAAAAAAAAGTATAAAAAAAAAAGTTGTCCTTTTGATTTATTTTTGTCTTTATTCAAAAAATTATGAGTTCTGATCAAAACTTTTTACTTTTCCGATTTCTCTTGTTGAGACGAATTAATAAGTTACAAAAGTTTGACGCAAAACAAACAAATGAAAAAAAAATTAAATAAAGACAAAAATAAGTTAACTTTTCAGTCCAAACCCACCCTAACTTGAAATAAGAAGAACTCCGCCCCCAAAGTGCGCCAACAGGTGGAGTTAAGCTAAGCTAACAAGGCCTCACATATGCGAAGGCTGACCCCATTGGAAAATCGGGTAGCTGATCTTACTATCGACTTACGAAAATCCGAACATATGAGGGTACCCTCGCCTAATAAGATTCAACAAATCCTCGAAATGCTTCGGGAAGAGTCTGGTCTGGAAAAGCTACGCACAAATAGAAAAGCACAACCAAGGATATGGCAGAAACATTCTATTTTACATGGATGAAAAAGAGGCATTTGTTGAGTTCTGGAAACTCGGATATATTAAAAGTCGGTAAAGTGTCTTGTACTTGAGGGAGATGGATGAATGGAACTCAAGTAAAAAATAAATGCAAATACAATTACTACAATTTCTTAAATTGATTAGCAATGTATAATTATACGGTATAGATCTCTTCTTGTTCCTCAATCTTAATTCTTTGGAGAATGTCGCGTTGTATTATAGTAAGTTCTCTGTTACGAACATTTCCTGAAAGTAGTCGGGATCTGCAAAATGAACAATTGAAATCATGAAGTGCAATTGGGGTAGGCTCTAAATTTTCTTCCCTTTTCTTCTACAAAATAGATATGCAGATAAACTACTCTACATATATGTCAGAAATTGTTACTTTCGGCACCATGTAGCCATTTGCATGAAATTCAGCTACCAATGAAGCGTTGGTAATTGAATTCTGCAAACTCAAGATTTTGTTGGACAAGACTCAAGTTCGACAATTCATAGCCCCTAAACATACCCCTGGCACCGTCCGTGGTGGGATTTTAGATTCAGCCCCCACACAAGTGCGATGGAAATCCCCTTCTAATAACGGTGTGGTGTGACAAGACAATACTCTCCGGCGGAGGTGACGGATACCATACTTGCACTCCCATTTTTTCTCACTTAAAAAAATTTACAGTAGATAAATTCAGCCGTCTATAACGGACCCATCAATAAGCCAACAAGGTACTGCTGTTGCTTTGTGTGGGCTTTGGTTCAGATAGTTTGGGCTTCATAAGGTCAGGAATTATTTCGGCTTGAGTTGGTCTACTTGCATTTACTTAATCCATGAGGCCCAATATTCACTATATAGACCGAACAAAAAGGCCCAATATTCATCAAATCAGTTTTGGCATAAACAAAAACAGTTTTGTCATTATCATTTATCATTTTCTATTTCTAACAAGAGTAGGTAAGATTGTACGCCTTCAAGAACAAAAAAAGTTCTCACGTAAATAAATTTTTCAACGTGCCAAAATGTGAAAACTATAATGTAAATGTAAACGTTACCGTATATAACAATGAGGAATTTTCTCAATCTCACCCTGAAAGAGAGTTTTCCGGATATATAGCTTTTTCTTCGCCAAGATATGAGTCCCAAAAACAAGAATGTGTCATAATATTTACAATTCAATTATATCGGGCACACCGGTTCTCAAATTCAATTTATTTAACTTAATTTGATAGATCATTTGGACGTTCAAAATTACAATTTCTATTCTCAAACCCCACCTGGCCACCTATTGAATGGCATTGAACTTAGAACTACAGTATATCCTATATAATATATGAAATTCATTAAAAGGATATATGGATTATTCTAACCTCTGCCCAAAGAGTGTAGGATAATAGGTAAAAGATGTATTGATATTTGTAAAAGTGTATTAATATCTGTGAGATATGTATTGATGTCTGAATTTGTTTAAAATTATGTGCATATTATACTTCGCCTAATGAGTAGAGGTTAGCAAAACCCTAATATTTATACCAAAATCAAAAAAAATTGTATAACAATTCATGACGTTAGAGGAAAAAAAAAAACTCATACAAACAAATATATAATGAATCCAAGGTTAATATTACGGTTTTTTTTTTCTTTTTTGATGTTATATGTTTCTTGTAAGATGTTGGGAATTCAACAAGCCCCATTCTACCAATAAAAAATACTAACTTAATAACTTTTTCACTCACATACTCAGCAAAAAAAATTCACTATCGAAAACAATATGACATTTCTCAACAACTTATTCACTATAAAAAACACCTAACAATTTTTCAATCACAAATAAAAATTTATAAATTTTTCACTACCGGAAACACTCCTTAAATTCATATATATAGCACACACCGCAAGGAGAGGCTAGGTGTGTTGTGTACGTACCATAGTACTCCAATTTTGGTGATGCTTCAATTCAACTAGTATTTCTTTATTAGCTGGCATAGGATAGGCATCCCATCCGTATAATTGGTCACTTCAATAGGTACATTTTGTCAATAACCTGAATGATTAAACCCTGGCTGGAGGAACCCCGGAAGATGGTGAAATTAGGGTTTGCACGCCACATGACTACATGTACCTGCAGGAGAGAGAGAGAGAGAGAGAGAGAGAGAGAGAGAGAGAGAGAGAGAGAGAGAGAGA
>BPLS01000251.1:13524-76066 GCA_019656275.1 Rhododendron kiyosumense
TGCGGCGCCTGAGCTTAGTAGGAGGAGTATTAAAAGGGGTGCTGTGGCAGTTCATGTTGGGAGGTTCCAATGTCATGCGGATTGGAAAAAGTTACTACTTGCCAAACACACCTTTTAATTTGCAAGTTAACCCTCCAATAAGAAGGACTTATTAAAATTCGAATTCAAACCAATATAAAGTTTTCTTTGACTAGCTAAAAGTAGGCCATTTGTTTGTTTGTTTTTTTGTTTTTTTTGTCTCGTTGAGTTGAAAGTTATCCCTCCTAGAATTATTAGAATGTTCACGATTACTATATGTATCAGCTCAAACAAACATCCCAACCCATATTAATTACGTTTGAATTCAATGCTTTAACACATTGTCGATCTCATGGCATTCAACTCTTCTGCCTCAGTTTAAGACTACCAACATGGCAACGTACTCAATATAAAGGGGTTTTTTTTTTTGGGTGGATTCCGTTTGTGTGATTTATTTCAAGTCCAACTTGATAATAACAATTATTGATTTTGTTGAGTTTGCCCTTTTTTTTTTGGTTGGTAATATATGCAAGGTGTTTAAGGTCAGTTTGCGCGCAAGAATTAATCAAAACAGTTCTTCTCATAAACGTTCACACGTTTACGCGTAAGGATGAAGTAGCCCTGAAATTTTAAATTAATTAATTAAATGTCGGTAATGACATGCTTGAAATATTTGTATCTACTGAATACCAATACCATACTCCTGGGGTTAAATTACTAATACCCAATGAATGACTAAGTGGCTAATTAGACCAACTTCATATGCCCTGCATGCTTAACCCAAAAAAAAAAAGAAAAAAGAAAAGTAGTTGATCATGAGTAGTCAGACAAAAAAGATCAACTACTGGTTGGTTCAAATACTACTAGAATAGTTTCCCAATCCCATTAGTCAGTTTTTGTAAGCAGTTCGAGGAGAGAGAGAGAGAGAGAGAGAGAGAGAGAGAGAGAGAGAACTAGCTAGCTAGCTGGTTAGAATCTAACCTCGATGAGGACACAAGAATCCAAACAGCAAAGAAAGGGAACTAAAAAGTACAGTACTTGGGGAAGTGGTGATATTGAGGGGGCCGGGGAAGGGTATGGCATGGGGATGGGGGTGGTGGTGGGGCACTCACTGTAGCTCACAGACCCAAAACCCAATGCCCGAAGAATAAAAACATACTACTACTATACACATAAACCTGACATAAGGATTCCCACACTTGTTCCTTCCAACCCTCTACACGATAAAAACTAATATTCCTTCCCCATTTTTCAATCATGTTCCCTTCTCTCTCTCTCTCTCTTCTCCGTCCACCGTTTTCTACATTTTTGGGAACAAAAGTACTGTGTTTTTTCCTCTCTCCATTGGCATGTTTTTGGCAGCCTTTTCGAACATGGGAGGAGGAGGAGGATTAATTGATCAGCCCCTGTTTGTATCATGTATAGCCGGATTAATGGGATTCTCTCCTTCGGCTTCAAAAATCTGTCCTAAAAGAGCTCTTCATCATTCAAAATGGATATACTGTAGCTAGTATCATTCATTTTTATTATAGATTATTCTAACCTCCGCCTGAATTGTGTAGAATGATAGGTAAAATGTGCATCGATGTTTAAAAAATGTGTATTGATAGTTATAAGAGTTTATTAATATCCGTGAGATATGCATTAATATCTGAACTTGTTTAAAATTACAACAATACTACACACATAACAATCCAAACATAACCCCTCGTATACATGTGGGGTCCACACATAGTAGTATGTGTGGGCTCCACATGTATATGAGAGATTATGTTTGCATTGCTATGTGATCAGTAGCATTTTTGTTAAAATTATTGACATATTATCCTCCGCCTAGTGGACGGAGGTTAGCAAGACTGTTTTATTATTTGATTATGATTTATCATCGTTGCATAGTAACATAATAACAGAAACCATATTATCCTACTAGATCTCTACACCCACCAACAATTTGCAGAATGCGTGATCATTTTCTTCTATATCAATTATCGATTTAGAGGAATTTTCAAGTCCATGATCCACCCTAAATCTCTAGAAGAAATTACTGAATAATAACTTAATAAAACGGATATCACTATTATGCATGGATGTTCCAATCCTGAATAAACAAGTATATTTCCTCTAGTGCAACCACATTCGCTTAATATTAGAAATAAAATGAAATATTCCACAATTGAAGTATATAGCATCTAATATTGCATTAATCGAGAATACTTTTATCTTTAAAAAGCGCATTTGTAAGTGTATTTGCAAACGGAAAAGATATTGGGCAGCTTCATAAAACAATTGATCAGCATGTATTAATGAGTGTTTGAGAATCATATTTGATCATATATCGAGAAGTGTTTAAGAATCGTATTTGAAAATGGAAAGGATATTGGGCACCCTAGATATTTGATTTGTGCATACGCTTAGCTATATATTTTCAAGTAACTTTAAATTTAATACACATATATTTATCTAAAAAAAAAACTCTTTTATATAAACACAAATTGAAGTGAACGTTGCGCTCCAAATGGACAGACGGGTCTCTAACTCCAATGCTAACGGGTCTCTAAATTCTCACATTCCTTTCACTTTTTTTGGCTAACGATATGATGTAGACTCTAGAGGCATTTTTTCTTTTGTTATTTTTTTTTCTGTTTTTCTTTTCTATTTTTTTGCATTATTTTTGTCTTTTATTATTATTTCACTTACTCCAATGCCATCGAGTACGCATTATGATATTCTCTGAAGGGTTTTTAACTGTTGTGTTGGTCTTACGTAGAGAAGAAGTATTCTCTTCGTACCTTTTTAAATGTTGTCTATTAAAATTGTGTAACTTTCAACTCAAAATTAAAAAAATTAGAAATTAATTTTTTAAATTTTTTTCGCACCGTTCAAAATTACGCACTGGGATCTTTTGGACTGTGCAAAAATATAAGAAAAAATATTTCCGAAAATGTTTTTATAAAATCAAAATGCACAACTTTCTGTAAGGAACATTTAAAATGAACCCAAAGGTCTAAGGGGTTGTGAATCAACTATAAGTGCTCTTTCATGTGGTCACATGTTCCATTCTCACGGAGGTCAAACATTTCAAACCTTAAGGCAACTGAGTGTTATATTTGGTTGTTACACTTAGAACCCCGAAATTAATCAAAGTGTGTGCAAACTGACCCGAACATCTAATTATTTTAAAAAGAAGAAGAAAGAGTATTTAAAATGGGACCTGCAAGTAGGCTGGTGCTATAGCTCCATTTGAACACCTGCCTCACACATTTTGAAGAAAAAGATTTTGGCTTTGGAGTGGCGATTGTCAGGTTTTGGTTATCGGTGGACACATGCAGTGCAATTTAACAGTGGTGGACCGAGTGAGAGATCACGTGTCTCCGCTCATTTTCACCGATATGTATATATAGATTTTTTTAATTCACCTTAGATCTTACGTAAATAATCGTAATTTTTTATTTTTTAAAAATAATGTTTAAGCCTTATCTAAAAGATATCAGCTCAATCGGATACCACCAAGCGCTTGATCTGTTCTTTTAATTTTTGATTCAAAATTTAGGATTGCGAATTCTAAATCAAAACATGAATAAATAATCAAGCACTTAGCGGGGTTCGATAGAACTAGTTTTTTAAAGGGAAAAGCTAAAAATTTGTAACTTACAAAATTAACGTGTTTGAACATTTGTGTGAGACTCAACGTGAACCCGCATATTGCATTTGTAGACTTTTGGTCCCCAAAATTTGTACGTGTAGAGTTATTAATACAAAAAATAGATGATGAACACGTGATAATTTTTTTTAACGCATATAGTCGAGGTGCACCAGTTTGCCCAAGTAGTTAGTCATTTTAAAATATATGCTTTAAACGTTGTTATTTTATCATGAATGCAGAGATTATTTTGGTATGATTGTGCTTAATCACAACTCATATTTTACCATTATAAAAAATTAATGCTCCCACTGCATCAAATTTTTTGGTCCGCCAAAATATATATAATTGATCACATCAACAGATTTTTTCAACTCTCCTGCTGCATGCTTATGTGACAAGTACTACCTCTATGGAATTCTTTGTGTTGGGCTCTAGTTATGTAATTCTTCAAAATGCTAAATGCTTTCGCTCTTAATTTTAATTTGCACTGCGCTAGTGCTCTTAGTTCTCACAGTCATGGGTATAGTAATATTTTGGGATGCATTTTAAAGACATTTTTATGTTTGTGCTTGCGTTGTCGCTCATGCAAGTGCATGCAAATTATGCGACTTAGCTCAACACTCAACAAATAATTGTATCGGGGAATTGCAAGTCGAATTAATACCAAATATATATAATTATATCTGAGATAGCAAGCCCCGGTAATTGACGCTCATGTTTTATTACACAACCTATTATCGGTGTTCAATCCACTTGAATTTTTACAGATAAAAGTTTCTGTTATTACTTTTGTGGGGAGGGTGCCAATAATATCATTTTAAGTGAACGTACATAAACAATTAACATAAACTATATCCAATGAGAGATTACATAGCAGCTGACATCTCCGTAACGGTTCCGAATTCTTATCAGTGAGAGTCTTTGAGCGAATCAAAACCATCAATTGCAACAGCGGACAATATAAATCTGAACTGTCTTGTCTAGTCTAAATTAAGGATCGAAGATTATCCAATTCCTTCTCTAACCCCTCAGTGGCCTCCGGTCCCACAATATAATTATATATAGTATGATCATGGGGTTTTCTCGAAATGCTCTAGCCGTTTTGTGAGAGCTGAAATGGTAGCTTTCTCAGTGGTCGCGTTGGAGGTTCAGCAGCGGGTGAGGATCGTGACTGGCGCTGTTGTCGATGTCTGGTGGATTTGGGTTCGGCCATGGGGTTTTTTGGTGGTGGTTGGGCTGCCGGAAGTGAGTTTGGGTGGTCGGCGGTGTTAATCTGCATAGGGTTAGGTTTTTTTATGGGTGTTGGGCCAGGTTTGGCTTTCGGGCTAGGCTTGGCCCATGTTTAAGCTAAATGTAATATCTGGGTTTTTTTGACCCATATGGGTGTTGGGGTTCGGCCTTTTTAAGAGGGCTTCATCTCATAAGGTATTCTTGATTGGCTATTTGCCAATTCTTGGTTTGGGTCTCGGATTGGGCAGACGATTGCTCTGTGAGTTCCTTACTCCTATGAGTCTTGTAACAATTTCAAAATTAAAGAAATTTTTTTACCTTTCAAAAATATATAGCATGATCACCTTTAACTGCCTTCTTGGATATTATTCTTCTTTCAAAAATCACTAAAACTGTTGTGAGAGCAATTATGTGACAAGGCAATACCATTTATAAAAGGAAATTTTTTAGTATTAAAACGGAATTTGAGTTTTAACTCACGGATGTTAAATAAATCAAATAAGACTGTACAACATTTAACACGTACGGGACCACTGAAATCATATATAGCATAGCAATTGATTAAGGAAAAACTATAATTAAATAAGATTCATTTCTATGTTATGAAATTAATTGTAACTTAATAGGTTTTTTTAATTAGGTACAGGTAATTAATTGGTCAAAAGTGCGTTTGTTCCCTCTTTCAAATCCATTAAATATATACCTAAAAGCGATTAAAGAAAAAGCTTCTCCACAAACTTTGTATATAATTCTTTTTTTCTTTGCAATGCAAGGCGTTTCAAGCCAGTTTGCACGCACCTCAGATAATTCCTACAGCATACACCTCCCACAACCCTTCCCACGTTTACCCATGTGATCATGCGACGAAAAGCAAAAGTTACTGATAAAAAAATTCGAACTGAAAACCTTAAAAAAAACAAATTTTATAAGTTTCAAACCACAACCGCTAAGCCAACCTATTGGTTTTAATTCTTTTCCTTGTTGATTGGGAACTTACATGTCAAGTTGTTAATCCAACACTGATTAAGTTAACTGTTAGTCAATGATTAAAGCATGTAATAGCTGAAGGCTGAAGCAATCAGGAGGACGAGAGATTTTATTCACTGCCTTGTTGTGTTGTTGTCAACGCTAGAGTTCCATTCAGATTGATATTGACTATTCGAATAACAATCATACAAGAGAACAACCTTATTCACGGAAGAGCCGTGAAGGAGTTTCACGGAATTTAATCTGTGCGTCCAAAAATGTTTTCAACGACCCGAATTAAAAAACAAACCATTACCGATCAGGTCAGAGATATTTATTACCCGCGGTTAAAGTTTAAAAACATATTTCAATCATTAATTGCCGAGACGGACGTGTGAGATTGCGCTCCTCCATGAATAAGTTATTCTCATCATAAAATAGGACAAGACATGTAATATTGCTATAATTTTGGTTTCCAGTAATGCCCCGGATATGTAAGATCATCTTTCAATTTTGCTTCCACGAAATAGAATTTAATTAATAACAGAAGGTGATAGCTGAAATCCCACAACACTAGATTACGCATGGATTATAAAAATAGATACTCAAACTTATAATCCATATTTTGATAACTGATTGTGTTCAAATCAAGATGCACGCACCCCAATCAATTTTAGAGCTCTGAAATGGCCTCCAACTAATTAATTAACCTCTAATGGCCCTAAGAATTTTAGTGATCGGGCAAACATCAAAGTTCATAGTTCAACTTAGAGATTTCAATAGTGAGATTATCTTCTTCTTTTTTCCGGTCAAGCGGAATTTAATTTTAAATTAGATTACAAAAGAGAGTATCACATAAGGGTTACACAAAAAATCATTAGGTCCATAGCTTAAATAAAGTACCTACTATTATTCTAATACTTGCCTGATATTCAGGCTATCTCTAAGAACAAATTCTCTCATTGTAATGGGCATGTCCATAACAAAAACGAGCTCATCCGTCTGTTCAACTCTCATTCTAACGAGATGGTTTGCACATTGATTTACTGATCGGTAAGTATGCTCGATCAGTAGTGAGATTATCATTTGTGATGCAATCAAATCATGTCTTAGCAAAACAAAAACAAAAAATGAATTGTTGAAACCGTGAAGATTCAACTGATTGTTTTGACTGTTATCATTATCGAAGGCATAAAAATCTTGACATTGATTCAGTTCACACGAAAGTGTCAGAGAGAGAAATTTAAAGTACCAAACCATTAGTAATTTGAGAGTTTATGCCTGGAAATTAGAAAATCATAAAGATGTGATTTTCACACAAATTTTACTCCTTCCTAGAAAATATGTTTCACTTCACTCCCAAGCATCCAAAAGCATCGGCACAAGTATTTCTCTCTTTTGTATTTGAAGTTGTAATTAACATTATCTTAATTAGAAACAAGTGACTGAAAATCTACTCTCATAATTTCCAATAACACAATTTCTTTCGGAGTAAGGTAGCAAGAAAAATATCTCCAACCCCAATACTCTGTTCGTTTTGAGTTTTTATGGGGTTTTTTAGAGTAAATGAGTTGAGAGAGATAGATAAAAAAAATTATTGGGAACTGTGCGCAGGGGTTTTAAATACCCAAAATGAACAAAGCCCGAGTGTTTTGGTCACAAGTGAGCATGAGGAAGTTAATAAATGCTCGTTTTTCTTAAGGTTGTATATTCGAATCTCACGGAAGCCAATCATTCTAAATCTCAGGGTCACTGGATGGTTTACTTAGTCATTAACGTCAGAACTCCGAAATTAGTCGAGATACATGAATGCTAAAGACATCCGATTGTTAATTATATTATATATATATAAGAGTTGTTTATCGCAAAGTGGAGCACTAGCTAGCCAGTAGGCAGCTAAATGAGCAAAAAGAAGAACTCCAACAAGACAATTAGGTATAGAAAAGTAAAGCATGGGTTATTTCCACGGTCTGATAAAGAAAAGGTTTTTCGATTGCGAATCTTTGTTGCTTTTTAAACAAAAGGTAAAGAAAAGAAAAGAAAGAAAAAAGCATAATTTTTGATAGTGGAAACTGGAAAAAGAAGAAAAAAATCATGGTTTTGCTTTTTCTTACTTTTTTGCCCCCCCCCCCCCCTACTTTATTTACTTACTATATTAATCCCATATTCCCATTCAACGGGGTAGAGAGAGAGAGAGAGAGAGAGAGAGAGATGATGGAATCCCTGTAATGTATCTTCCAAAACGCTCCCAGACAAACATGCCCCAGAAGAGAAATTAAAGCAACCTTTGCTTTTGTGACCCAGAAAAAGGAGAGTTACACTTGGAGGACTTTTGGTGATCTGTCTGCAGGCCCCCATTGTTCACTGCACGCTACGGTTTTCATAATGCTACAAGTTTTCACTATCAAATTGCAGTTTTTTTTAAAAAAATAATTAAAAAGAAAAGGTTCCTACCTAATTGCTTCATCAAAGTAACCTAATTCTTTCATTTTATAGAGCTTTCTAAGAAGGCAATTTGCGTGGAAGATTAAGTTAACCGAACATCGATCAGTAACTACACAATCGAGCTATTGTAGTATTTGGATAAGTAATATTAATAGATGGATTAGAACACATTAGTACATAGATGGTTCAAAAGTTTTCTGACAACCAATTTTATCGGACAACCGATTTTATCGTAATATGTACGTTAGGCGGCTAGTTTGATTTTTTCATGAATAATCTATAAGTTTGCTTGATGAGTACTTTAGAAAATAAAATGCCACCGCGACCGCTTTTGAAATGTCTTTAAAATCATTAAAATGGACTCGGGGTGGGACCCACATCGCACATAATTATGCCTCCGTGCAGTCCTGATTTTAGACCAGCACAGAATCGCCCTTGCTCGAACAGCATAAAAGGAGAAGTTGGGAAATTGCCTGGTTAGAAACTCAAACCCCCTATCCATTTCCCCTCTCTCTCTCTCTCTCTCTCTCTCTCTCTCTCTCTCTCTCTCTATTTAGGGGCGTGACTCCAGCCCCTCATCCTGCTTCTTTCCATCTCAAAAACACACCCATGCGTTTAACAACTGCTTGGCCGAGCTTGTTTTGTGCCAATTCAAATGGGTTTTGGTTTCTTCCTCTCAGGAAATAAGAGAGAAGCCTGTGGGGCTCTTAATCCACACATCTGTTTTGGTTTGGACCCAGTTTGATCCGATTCCTATACGGATCTCTCTCTCTCTCTCTCTCTCTCTCTCTCTCTCTCTCTCTCTCCACCTGAATGATGAAAGACCATTCTCCTTCACTTCTCTCCATACACGATGTCCTTCAAAACATCTCCTTGGGGTTGAGATCGATGCTGAGGCTGAGCCTCTCGGCCTTCTCCACTGTTTATTGTTTTGGTAGTATTTTTTTGGGGGAAAGATTTGTTCAGAGATTTTTACAAAGGAACATGAAAATGACAGGGAAACCACTCAATTCATTTAGCTTCTCATTTCAGGATTCCTTTTTTTATTTGTTTCACAACCTTTTTCCATTTTCACCATATTTAGGGGTATATAATTCTTTTTCACATGCAAATTAAACCATCGTAAACAAATACATACATACATATGTACATGCCTGGCTCCCTGTATGCCATTTGCAGAGCCCATCGGCGAATCGATGGCCTCCGTGGATGGCGTATGAGGAGCCATGCATGCGTATTTCTGTCTCATGTTATACTATATATGTGTTGTGTATATATGGCTTTAATTCTGCATTTTTGCTTCCATTGACTGTATGATTCAAGAGCAGGGTAGGGGTAGCATTGTAATTCTGGGCGCAGATTTCATGTTCTCCGCAGTCTGAACCAGCTGTTATCTATCTTCTCCTCCACTGGTATCTCTGATTCTCTATATGGTTGTGATTAGGGTTTTCTTCCGAAGAAACCTGCTGGGAAATTAATTATGCCAAACAATTTTGTTTATTTGTTTGACAAACAAACAGATTATTACAGAGAACAATTCTTTCTCTCTCTCCCCCCCACTCTCTCTCTCTCTCTCTCTCTAGCTCGTCGATGAAGGCTGATGTTAATTAATTAGTACTTCTTCTTTTTTCTCCGCAAACAAAACATTTTTTAAATCTCGAAAGGGGAAAAGCAACACATCGAAATAGAAACCATTAATTAATCAGTACTTGAATTATGTAAATCTTCTTGGCTCATAATTCTCCCCTTTGTGAATTTTCTTTATTATTAGTAGCATTGTTCCCAATTTGTTTGTTTTCTTTTGGAGTCTGTCTGCGTCATTTGTAAGTTACTACTTATATTTTTGATTTATAATATCATACTCCTATGTGATTCTTAAGTTTTTTTCTAATAGAGTTAATGGGATATTTATCAAATAAGAATTAAAATTCACACCTCATAAAAAGTATTACTCCATCCGTTACATATTTTATGTCCTTTTTGGAAATTCTAACTGTTGACATGTAATGATTACACCTACATTCAAATTTAATGCCTTTCATTTTAATCATTAGTTCATTACACTTATATTCTATCTATTTTATAACACTTATATTCATCTGTGTGACACTTTTAGAAAATCATTAAATTTATACTTTCATTTGTGGAAAAGGACCAGTATTCTGGTATAACCCAAAATGAAATAATGAACTAACAATTAGGAGCGGAAGGAGTAGTAATTCAAACACATAAATACTTTTTTAATATGGTTGTGATGGAATGATGGATAGATAAACTAAGAGGAGAGAGTACTAAATTACGGGAAATTAATTTTATAGGTCGGAACATATAAACGTTTAAAGACCGATACAAATAAAAATGGGACATGAGTAATTAATTTGTTCATGTATGGATAGGTTGCAACGTGCTTACGGGGATGATACCATCTCACCTCGGAATCATAAGTTTCCCATACAAGACTGACATCAAGTTTGTAAGGAAGAAGCTAATCAATCTGTTGCTCTTTATTCAAAATATACTCCAAAGCAATTTATTTGTCCAATTTTAAATTTTCATTTGTAAATAAGGGAGCACAATGATTACTATCAAAAGACGCACCACTTTCTTGGCATTGGATAAAATTATTCAATATTTCTGGTATATACTCACGTAACATGTGGGGCCCACGTGGACTCTACATATAGCTAGGCCTCATATGGTGTGTGAGGAAAGAGAGTATACGCCGGGAGTATTGAATAATTAACCTTAAATGAGATTGCGCCTTTTTTCAATATACATTTTTTGAAAAGAAAAAGGGCATTAAGAAATTTTTTACAATTTAACTTAAAATTGAACGAATATTTTGGATATGTAAACAAATTAAAGTAGACGGAGGGATTGAGATGGGGGAGGGAGTACATTATAACACCAATAAAAATTAATGAAAGCTTCTTTTGCCTTTAAAAAAAAAAAAAAACAGCAATAAAAAATGGTCTTTTTTGAGCTATGAACTCATCATAGTTATTATTTTAGGTGCACTATTGTTTATATGAAATTCACTTCTCTAACTAATTAATGACAATTTTGGAATAATTGCTGTTGATGCATATAGTGCATCTGCTACTCCAATGCGACTAATCTCTTTATAAAAGTTATGGAGTAGTACTCTCTTTTTTTTTTTGTCTATCAACTCCGGAGATTCATATTGATCAATTGATCTCCGCGTCCTGCCAGTTCGCTAAGTAGACTCGGTAGACTCCCGAGAGTCATATTGATCAATTGATCTCCGCGTCCTGCCAGTTCGCTAAGTAGACTCACTCTACCGAGGGGCAACAAAGGCTGGAACTATTCCTGCCAAAAACAAGGGACCTACTTCTCATACTAAGAGTTCGCGGGTAAGATAGAGTCCCCTCTCTGTCTGTCTCTCCGAGTTTCTACTACTAAGTAGCACTTCCGCTATTGTTTATTTTTGTAACTCAAGGTGTTTGGTTAATTTACACGTATCTCACTTGTGAATCGTTGAATAACTTGAATTGGTCCTCATTGTTATTTTGGCAAGCGTAAGTTGATTTGGATTCTTGAGATATCAAGAAAAAAAAAACTTAGTCATACTTCAATTAATTGACAGATCACAAACCATATGCTTAATTATTTGAAAAATTTATAAAACACAAACATTTTTACGGTACTTGTTGGAACCGAGATTCGTTTATCACTGGAAATATGCAACATACCAAAAATAAAAAAGATTAGAAACTTACTGAACCAATTTTAGGCGTCCAGATTGGCAATCGAGGCTAGTATTTTGATGAATAATACTATATCCTTAAAGCAAATTCGTCTCCCACACCGGTACTTTTGGGTCTCTTGAATGTTTGCCTTTCAGGATTACCCAATTTTCGAAAAACGGAAGTAGCACTACAATCCATTCAACGGGCGAATGCAAACTTGTGTAGTACTCTCTTTCAGACTCAATATGAATATAATGTATGTGCTCTATAATATTTTCGGTGCTCAAAAAGGATGCAAATGAGCCCTATTTATAGTGCATATGGTGACCTTTCATAGAAGGGAGGTGATTGATCGGAGACACCCAATCAATTGGGATACAATGGTTAACGACAAATGGATGTGAAAAAGAGACACACCACTTCGGCAACCCATGCCAGGTAATGCCAAGCAATTACCATGAAAAGTTACCCCCATTGTTTACCGTTAGAAGTAATAAGTTTTACACTTAAAATTTTTAAACAATTTCTGTAACAAGAATACATGTTTAATGGATCCACCATTAAACTATAAACCCATGTATTCTTTTGTTTCCCACCAACGTGAATTTGAGGTCCACTCACACTACTTCGAATTGTGAGTGGATATCACTTAACATGCGAAGTAATAGAGAAGTGGGAATCAGAAATGGTATCCCATGGCAAATTGTTTTTGTCACTTCTCTTTGGCAAATTTGGAAGGATAGAAACAAAAAGAGTTTTGAAAATATTGATATGCTTCCTCCTATTAGTGCCCGGATAATTATTTCCTATTCCTAGGAAATTGTTCAAGCTTTCAAGTTCCTTCTCCTTAGTGGCCCTCATACTACATGCCTAAACTCTTAGTCCAAACCACTTGCAAGTGATATCAAACTTAACACGGATGGATGCTCGTACAAGGCGAATGGAAGAGGAGGCTTTGGAGGACTATTCAAAGATCATAACGGAGATTGGATTATGGGATACTACAGCAAGGGAGCGTTCACTTCGAGTTTGGAAGCTGAGATATGGAACGTACACAAGGGCTTGGAAATTATATTGGAGAGGAAACTAGAGAACATGAAGATAGAATCGGATTCCCTCAATGCTGTGAACCTGATCAACGAAGGCAATCCAAACCTATACCCTCAAAGCGTGATGATAAATGAAGCCCATCATCTCATGGATCGGATCAACACCACGATTGGCCATACTTACCGAACAGCCAATCAGTGCGTAGATTAAATTGCTCGATGGGTTGCTAAACAAGATGTCAACCTTGTATTCCTTATGGAAATGCTCATTGCTATGAGAGAGTTTGTGCTTAGAGATAGCCTGAAAATTAGGCAAGTTTTAGACTAGGCTTAGTAGTTATTTTACATCCTTGCATGCTATGTTTATTATGTTGATACTCTTGATGTGGTTCTTTGTTTCGTAAGTATTTATGAATTTCCGTTTGACTGAAGAAAAAAAAAAAACATCATGTGATTGTTCTGGCGTCAATTCTTATTCACTCCCAAATGATTTTAATTTAATTAAAATTAAAAACCATTTTATCCAACAATTCTAACAAGAGAAGTGGGCCCTACACACACTCTTAAATATGTGCGCTCTTAAATATGTGCGCTAAGTGTTATGTGTCGTTCTAGTTACCAGGGTTTATAAACAAAGGTTGTTTCCTACTGTATTGGGTATTATGTAATATGTAATGGGATTTCGGATTTCCCATACTTTTCTCTACTTACGTATTAACCGATACAGACCATTACGGTATTAACCCTGCTAGCAACTCTCTAATTAGGGTAGGGTTATTTGCATCAGGGTGGGCCTCAAGCGTCTATATATATCCGGTTATGGCATGCATCCTATGTTGTTTTGTTTGGTTTTTATCTTTGAAAATTATTTTTGATATAATTAGTGATACTAAATGGAGAGAGATAGATAAAAAAAAGTTATTGAGAATCGTGCATGAAAAAAAATACTTTTCTGAAAGATGGAAGAGAGGTATTTGGCTCAATAATCCACCGGGTATCGTTCCATCTACAAAGATTCCTGAAAAAGCAACAGAAGGGGCTCTCATCATATTGCGCGCATACGGGACATATTTGTGTACCCTTTCTCTTTTCTCTCTCTCTCTCTCTCTCTCTCTCTCTCTCTCTCATGGGTCATGACTGTGTTTGTGGGCATGCAGGGGGTTTCATCATGGAAGTTATGGATTGTGGAGAAAGCAATGTGTGAGCAGAAATGAAAAGAGAATGGGCGAAAGAAGCGATTGGGGGTTATCATGATAGCTAGGGCTATAAAGGAATCTCATGCAAAAGGATATTGGACCCCCCTCTCTCTCTCTCTCTCTGTCTTCATTTTGGTTGGTGGAGAGGGAATAATGATTTAGTCAATGCAGGTCAAAAAGAGGACATTGGTCAGGCAAGGAAAAAAGGTATATAGTGGTCCCTTGCCCCTTGGAGAGATCTCCTGAAATCAATTTGATTGGGGATCTCTCTCTCTCTCCCTCCCCATGAAAATATTCATTTTCTTTCGCTTTTGGAGTATGAAATTGCAAAATTAAACCTTTTCATTTGTGAAAAAAGAATATGGTTAGTTTTTTTAATTTCAAATGTACAGGGGCAAAATCCTCAGGCTCTCATACAGTCCCCTTTCTATGGGGATTTTGTTGTACTGAAAATGAAATTGAGAATATAACGAATTAACAAGCGATAAAAAATAACACAAAGATATACGTACTTCCACTCAAGCACAAAACAAGAACGTATTCCACGGGGAAAAAAGCAAAAGGGATTTACTATAAACGGGGAGAGAAACAAAGAGTCGATTATACCTGTAACTCTCAATGAAGTACCAAACAGATATTTAGGGACAAATATCTGGTGGAATCCAAAAAAAAGACACAAATCCTTGGTGGAACCCTAAGAGATGAATAAAACCCTAACATTTAAGTACTTGAACAAAGGAACCATATGTAATCAGCCTCCCAAACCTCCTATTTATAATAGGGGACCAAAAACCAGACAAAACCCTAAAATTCGCACATAATAGCCATCACGATGGCCCGGACCGATTTGAGGACCGCCTGGGCCAATTTGATTTCTGCTCAGGCCAATTTTACTGCAAGCTAACTGACTGCTACGCCGCCAATTTGCAAACCTAGGTTAAAATTATTGAAAGTGCCCAATTTTGGTTTTTGCTGCTCTTGGACAAAATTCATGGCAAATTCCAATAGATCCCTCGTTTGGCTAAAAATGTGAACCTCCCATTTTCAGGTTATATTTTGATAATTTAAACCGTTCAACTTATTTAAAACATAGTTTTAAGAGTATCCACGGAAAATCAGCTCAAAAGAATGTATATGTTAAGTTGTTAACAATGTATCACACATGGACGGAAAAAGGTGTTAATATGTAAAAGCCATAGCCCATGTAACTACACACACATTAATCACCGTTTAGTGAGCAGTTTGTAAATGGAAGGAAGGATAATTGTTATTCATACTGTATTCATTTCTCATGAATTGGAAATTGATTTTGGCATTTTCCTTTGGAAGTGCAGTTATCAATTTAGAGAGTGTCAAAATCACTCACTTTGTATTCATCTCAATTACAGTGAACCTACATATATAAGCTCAAGTCAATTAATCGAGAACTCTACCGTAATAAGTAAATCTTTTTTTAGTCATTCGATAGAACAACCTAGTTTATCCTAACCATAATCCACCCAACTATATTGTTGCTATCAATCACTAGGCCCGAGCAAAATAGTATTAGAGCACATGCATGTGTTCTCACTTCCCACAAGTTCGCCTTTGGCCGTCCCGTCATCCTATTTTCATTGCCTATTTCTTGACTTGAACATGGAACGTATTGCGAAATCCCCAACTTCAAAATTATACGATACCAGCCATGTGTGAGGATAGCATTATATATATTAACAAGTTTTTTCGTTCAAGATCATCTTCCTTGTTTATTACTAACAATTCAAAAAAATACCCCTAGCCTTTCGGTAAATCTCGTACAGATAAGTAAATGGAAGGGTTTACGTTTGTCGTCCTTTTGTTCTAATCTAATTGGGGGGGAAATATGGTAAGTAGCTTTGTTAGGTTTAGTGGGCATAAATCAATCATCATTTTCGTGTCAAATCATATTATTCTTTTTGACTAATTAGTACTAATAGCTAGCAGTTAGTTTTTGAATTGAAACATTCAACCATCTTTAGCATCTTTTTTTTAACTGTTCATGCCCCATTGGAGACTTTAATCAGATTAGTTGGTCAAATCATAGTATTCTTTTGCGACTTTTTAAGCATCACTAATTTGGTTGGAAAACATTTTAGGGAAGGTAGTTAAGGTTTTAATTACTCCTGTCTCCAGCTGTGTAATCAGAGTAAGTTTTTAATTGATCCCTTTGTTTTGTCTTACAGAGCTAGTTTTTCCTCTCTTCTATATGGGACAAAAAAAAATCAACCCTTGTGAAAAATTTTGAAAAGTAAACATGACAATGACGGTCCATCGGAAAATGCTAATCAATTGAAAAAATTAAAAGGGTAAAAACATGTGGTTATAATAAAGAGCCAAACAGAGTCCTAGCTCAAAAATCCAATCACTAAAGGAGTAAGGACATTCGGGGCATGCGCAACAGTTAACTATTTTGAATCCCAATCTGCGGGGAAAAAAAAAAAAAATTGTTCTCCAGCTCTCTCTCTCTCTCTCTCTCTCTCTCTCTCTCTCTCTCTCTCTCCCTCCCTCCAAACGCAATTCCCTATTGCAAAGAATGAAGTAGAGAGTTTGACGGAGAATTAATCAAATAAAAAACACCTAGCTAAAATAGAGAAATAACTTTTTCAACTAATTGGTTAAGCTCATATTCAAGTAATTGGTTAAGCTCGCAGTCCGATAATCTTTAAATAGAATCATTTGCTCTCTATCCTAACTTTACATTCTTGCTCTCGCGAATTTTTAGGAGTTCGGGATGTATTCAAAATATGCTTTTTACACTCCAGCTGCCCAGCACGCACTCCCTCAAACGCATGCATGCCACGCGTATTATGCAACACACTCCCTCAAACACATGCATGCCACGCGTATTATGCAACTTAGGTTTCTCTCACAAAAGAAAATAATTAAGGATTGAAGAAATAGTGTATTGTTTACTATTTGGTACATCCAAAGACTCAAGACAACGGAAAGTTAAGTTGGTCAACGGAAATTTGATTTTGGCCAAAAACTGGTATTTTTTCATTAGGTATAATATTTAGTGAATTGGTAGGTTGCGTATCGATGCCTCCATCAATTTAAATTCGAAACTTCACGCAACAAAGTAGCGCTGAGCCAACTGACCTTCTCCATCACACATTTGTGTGAGAGCCACGCACTTATTAGCGGAGTCCATAGAAAATGTGCGATGAATTAGGCCCATGGAGCATTTGCTTCAAGAGCAAGTAATAATTTTTCGTTATCATGAGTTAAAGTAAAGAAGCATTTTGTAAATATGTGGGCAAATTGGGAAGCCTTATTTATAAATCTGGGTATTACGGCCCATGTTCGAAACACCGAAACTTTGGTGGATCCAAGAATGTGTGGGCGCTGAAAATATGTTGGCCCAAAAGGCTTATTAAGAATCTGGGAATGAGGCCCATGACCAAAAAGTTCCTTTAATGTGTAGCAGCGGGCCAATCCCAACATCTTGTTGGGCCGGACTCAATTAGAGACCTTTTACTTTGAATTCTCTCCAGTTTTCTGAATTGTTCATGCACAAAATCAAGTGGATCTGAAAAGGTTTTTTTTTTTTTATCCGAATCTGAAAAGTTTGGTAAAATGAAATCACATCTATCTTTAAGGAAAATTGAAAGGAATTGATATTTACACCCCTTTTTTGTTATTTAGGAAAAAATTACACTTTCAACATTAGAAAACAAAAAAAAATGTGGATCGCAAAAAAGAAAGTGTGAATATTAATTCCCAAAATAAACGGACAAAACTTCATCAACTAAGATAAAAGACGAGTATATCCAAACCAAAAAATGAACTATTTAAATTGTCAGATAAAATTATGGGACGGACTCCCTCCCGTTTTCCATTTTTAATTGGGCAAGATGTCTAAAATTGCAAAATGTTTTCTTACGGTGCTTTCAATGGCCCAAATTAGAACATAGAGAGGTGATAGAAACCTTTTGGACTTGACCCCATCCTATCAAAAAAAAATTGGTGTGGTATTTTTTTTTGGATATTGTTTAATTAGTTTTTTTTATTGAATTCATTCATCTCTTGATAAAAACATCACAAAAAATTAAAATGTGGTGCGTGCAAAGGATAAGGATAATGATGATATTTAGGATAATTATCATTCTTTCAAGTTGTTTGGTGTAGCTTAGGATAAGAATATATTTATTTTTGAAGGATGACGTGGTGTCCGAACAATACATCCGGACTGTCCAAAAGTGTATTGGACAGCCTAGATTGAAACACACTCTCTCCTTCTACCCCAATACTCTCTCTCCTTCTACCCCAACACTCTCTTTCTCTCCTTTTTCTCTCCAAATCCGAGTCATCTAAAACTGAAAATGCACAGCCCAAATGCGCGGAGCTCGGCATTGAAAATCTTCTTGTGGACTTGGCGTAATAAAGTTAAGTTTTGGAGAAACAAATTTCTTCCACAAGAAATATTAGAGCTCTTTCAGTCCGACTCCGAATCTATTTAAGGGGAGTAGGTAGATTTTTAATTAGAAAAAATTAATTAGCCATCCTATTTGCCCTACTTATTTAGATGCCCATTCTATTAGGTTTGAATATTTAAGTCGACGTCTTAAAATTCAAAAAATACCTAAAACTAATCATGACAAATACATAAATTATGACAAAATCATCTAGAATCACGACAACCTTAAACTAACTTTTTATGTTAGTTTTACCTCCCGATGATTTTCTCTTGATTCTGAATGATTTTGTCATGATTGCCGCTGTGCAAACCAAATTAACAAAGTCAATATCCCTTATTTAATTTGATCCGCACAACAGCTCTATTAAAACGTAAAAAATTATTAAAGGATAAATAGATATTATTTAAATTTCAGGATGAAAACATAAGTTTTCAAACCTATAAAAATTATGCCTTGTTCTCTTTCAAATTCAAAAAGAATTTTTCAAAAAATTCTCCATAGATTCCACCTAGATTCTCTCTACTTCCAACATTTCTCTCTCTATCTCTCTTCACTTATTACCACTACAATTTTTCAAATTTTTTTTCAAAAACCAAACCAAACAAGGTATAAGATTATCATGTAGAATAGAACCCCTATTTAAGTTACCCTTTTAATTATTAACTACTCAATTTTGGGGTTTGGTCAGATTTGAGAAATCAGACCAGAGTCCCTCTCTCTCTCAACGACCGCTACCCAACCCTGCCCGCACCAACCCTTCCCCTTCTACCCCCACAAGATCAACATACACACAAACCTACCCCGTCTTCGTCTTCTTTATTTCTGTGTCTTACTTCCCTTTTTTCTATACCTAATTTCCGTTAGGGCAGATTTTTTCGAACCATGGCGAATTCTTCTCTCTCCACCAAACAATTCCTCTCCGCGCAATCCTCGTCGGACTTCGGATCACTACAACGGTCCGGTCTCCGAAAGCTCCCGTCTCAATCCCTCCGATTCTCCAGCCCTCGATCCCGTCACAAGAAGCTCGGTGAGTTTCTGACTAATTCTATTTGTTTGGCAGTTTGAGTTTCCGATTAATTCAACTCTGAATCCTTGCCCTCACGAATTTCGAATTTTACTAGCTTTCGGATGTTTTTGATGCTTTCACGCTCCACAAACGGGCACACGCACGCTTATTATATGACTTAGGTCCGGAGCTTTGCCCCATCTAATCCCTCGGATACATGTAGCCCCTCCTGTTCCTGTCCGCATAGACTAGCTAATTTTCGGGTCCGTGGTAGCCACGTCAGAACTGAAATTGACGACTCCTTGAGATTCAATCCTGAGATCTCTGTGAGAGAAGTCGTAGGTTCTTGCCAAACCAAATCTATGCTCGATTCTCAGACTCAAAACTATCTACTTTCCGAAACCGCCACTTGTTACCCCAAGCTCTTCCTCCACCACACATTTGTGTGATCCCCACCACATTGTGTGGAGCCCACGCTAATGTGTGGTAGAGAAGAGTTTGGGGCGCCGCCACTTGATGCTCTCCTATTTCCCTATTCATGTACTTTGATTTTTACCCTGGCCTGTCGACAGATTTTCTAGTGTACATGGAGATATTTTTTGTAAAGGACGGCAGTAGCATGGTGTGAGGTGTTCCGCTGAACCCTTTGAGGTTTAAAAAATTGATTGATATCAAGTCATGCGTACATGTGGTGGTCTTGGCCTTCCACTGAACCCTCTGTTCAATTGGTTTTGCATCGTTTTAACTTACTGGCTTGTATAAGAACATTTGCGGTAAACTGTGGAACATACATAAATGTACCATACGAAACATGCTACACTTTTAAATGGCAACGTGGGCTACTGGGAAAACTAGTATGTCATCGATAGATTGGTATCAGTTTATCACACTTTACCAACATATTAGACTACAAGATAAGCAAACGTGATTTGATGATTTGATTAGCATCTTATTATGTGATTTTAAGCCCATAGGGCTAAAATTCTGCTGAGTTGAAAAATGTCGAAAACACTGCACACTCAGAACAAGTGCAATTAGGGGAACTTGGCAGCTTCTATTCAAATTCTGGTCTCTCCTCAGTGGAGATCAACATGTACTATATTTATTACTTGCCTTTTAAGCTCATGTTACTGCATGATCAAGTATTTGGATACTAAACATTCGTTTCTTTCATATTGATTCACAGTAATACAAGCAGCTGGGAATACATTTGGAACTTACTTCCGTGTTACCACATTTGGAGAATCTCATGGTGGTGGAGTTGGTTGTGTAATTGATGGATGCCCTCCTAGGCTTCCTATTTCTGAAGCTGATTTGCAAGTGGAGCTAGACAGAAGGTAATGGTGTGATTGGCAGTTGTTGTCTGCTTTGTAATCCTGTATTCTAGCTTAAGTAGTTGCGTGTATGTTCACATCATTTTGAAATAATTAATTGGGATTTGGGAACTTAATTGGACTGCCAGAGTACAAGTTGTGAAATGAGTAGTGATTATAAACTGCCTATATCTGTATGTATACGTAAGACAATCCACAGCAATTGCAGAACGTGTCGGGTATAATTACAGTATTGAGTTCTGAACTCTCATATTAATGCTAACTTGGGTTTGAATCAATGTTCTAAAAAGCGCTCGGCGCTAGGCGGGCGGCCGACCACCTTCAAGCTTTGAGACCTATTAATCGGCCATTAATCGCCTTTTAGCAATTAGTTGGTTTTTTTTTTTTTATTATGAATATTCTACAACCTCCCCACCATCAATAATCACAATTTTTCTAGTTGATGTGATATATCTTCTCTACCATCAATACTTACTAGTTACTACACTTCTACCGGTCTACACCAAACGGTCCAAACCATAAATTTACAATACTACACTACTCTACTACTCAGACTCAAGTGTTAAATTTTGTCAAAAAAAAAAAAAAAAATACTACTCACTACATAGAGAGAGTGGGATCGAGAAATTATAGAGAGAGAAATTACAAAGAGAGAGAGAGAAATTATAGAGGGGGGGATCAAGAGAGGGATCGAGAGTTACAGCAGTCAGTAGTGAGGCGCAGTGGCGGTGAATAGTGATGAAAGGCGTCAGCGATGACTGGCGTCGGTGATGAGAGGCGATCGTCGATGTACTGGCGTCAACAGTCGGCGATGACTGGGTTTCTTCCCAGACCCAGATCGATGAGAGACTAATCGAATGAGAGCCCTAACACAATAATTTGAAGCCCTAAATAACCTGGTATGAGTATAATAATTACCCCATTTGTTTTATAAAAATTCATATTTACCCCTCCTAATCGCCCATGAATCGATTAATCGCCTATCGCCGCCTAGAAGCCGACCAATTAAGCGGCGATTAATCGCCGCCAAAGTCCGATTAATCTTCTAGCCGCCTAATTCAACCTTTTAGCCATTAATCTCATCGGTCAGTCCAGATTTCCGATTAATCGCCCATTAACCGGCAATTAATCCCGCCTTTTGGAACACTGGTTTGAATCTGTCTTGAAGATCTTTGTCGTGATCTTACAATTAATGTTGCTACATTCAGGAGGCCAGGTCAGAGCCGAATTACTACACCAAGGAAAGAGACTGATACTTGTCGAATATCTTCAGGCGTTGCTGAAGGTTAGGTTTTACTTCACGTTTCTCTTCAAATTTTCTGCTTTTCAAGTGTTTTTCTCCTTTTCATTCCACCAGAAGTTTGGTGGCTAAGATCTTCTTGTATTGGATTTATGCTTGGTGCTTTACCATAGGCTTGACAACTGGATCTGCAATCAAGGTTGAAGTACCCAACACAGATCAGAGAGGACATGTGAGTACCGCTTGCTCATACGATATTCATGAGAATTGCGATATGTGTACAGTTTTGGAGTAACTCTAAATAATTAGGCACCTCTTGGATTGGGATGTGAGTTGATTTTGGTCGGACAAACAATCATGATGAATATAAATTCTGTCCTTTCAGCTCATTTACGCCGCAACCACTTTCCCAAGTTCCATTGAAAGATGATTGCATCCATCTATTGTTGAGGGTGTATTGTTTGTTGGAGTTCCATGAAATGAAGTTCCGTCCTATGCAGTCATTTGTGGTAGCGGTGCATTGTGATGACACCATTTGAGGGGTTTGAACGTTGGTTTTGCATGGTGGATGAAATTGTAGCCTTCCTCTCCCATTATAACATCGTATTCCTAGGGTGAAAAGGGACAACATGAGCTTGGTTTAAGATATTTTAGCTTAGAGGGTTCAGGATCCATTATGCGATTAGGTTTTATATCTGGTGAATCTAATATGCTATCTTAATCTAAGGGGTTTGAGTTTATTATCCATTTTCCCATGGGTAGGGGATGAGGGCAACTAGAGCAAAAAACATCCGCCCTAATTGTCCGAGTTTTACTGTTTTCCCCCTCATCCAAGCATAATATTCCTGACCTTTTTTTGTTGGTATTTTGATGCCCATGGTTGTCTTATTGGATTTCTCAGGATTATAATGAGATGTCGATATCGTATAGGCCTTCTCACGCGGACGCTACATATGACTTCAAGTATGGTGTAAGATCAGTGCAGGTAACATCTTTGAGATTAATGTCATCGAAAAAGTATACAGTCCAAAGTGATGCATGTGTGTGCGGGTTTTTGCAATCTGATTGTTTACTGCATTTTTATGTGGACGGCGAAATGCAGGGGGGAGGTAGATCTTCTGCTAGAGAAACAATTGGGAGAGTTGCTGCTGGAGCTGTTGCTAAAAAAATCCTCAAGCTATTTTCAGGAACTGAGGTGTGATAATTTAGTGTGAGGCAGTTGGTTTTTTTTTTTTCTTTTCTGAAATAACACCATGATGGAATATTGGAGATTAGACATGTAAACACAATGGTTCATACACTGTAATATTGGTAATTCGTATGTGTATGTGTATGTGTAGGCGTAATGTGTTTGTGTACTTAGCATATTGTCTACACGTGAATTTGCAAAATTATGCATATATGTCAGCTAGTCCGACACTTCGGTGAATAGGTAATTAGAATCAGGAACTGTTTTTGTAGGTGAGACATGTCGGTTTTGTTTCGAGTTATTGAAATTGACAGTGCTTTTCCCGGTTCTGGCTCTCTTTGGATCTTATATGTGATTGTCTATTGATGCTTTGATGATTTTGTCTCCCAGATTCTTGCTTATGTTTCTCAAGTCCACGAAGTTGTACTTCCAGAGGGTTTGGTTGATCATGAGAGTATGACACTTGATCAGGTAATAACTACTTTGTTTTGTCCTTTCCCATAAGGAGAAAAAATTGAACTAAAGAAAGTAGGGGTCAAGAGGAGGAATTTTACCCCACGCCTTCATGGTTGATCCTTCATTTTGCCTTTAAGCCTTCCCAATACCTACTATTGGAATAATGATTCTAATGAGTAATGAATCTCTATTTCATTGAGTTGAATTGAATTGGTTTGTGGCTATCAAAATCCATTTCATATGTAACTCGTGTCATTGTTTTTGTTTGTTTCAATGCTATTCCTGGTCCATTTTGTCTTATTGTATCAACATTAATTGATTACCTCCTTGACCCAATTAAAGTTTCTATGGAACATTTTCAGATAGAGAGTAATATTGTTCGCTGCCCAAATCCTGAATACGCAGAGAAGATGATTGCTGCCATTGATGCTGTTCGAGTGAGAGGGGATTCTGTTGGTGGTATCGTCACATGCATAGCAAGAAACGTTCCACGCGTAAGTTCTTCTCCAACGACAATCCCCCCCCCCCCCCCCCCCGGGTGCCCTGAAAAGAAACTCCAGGAGTTAAAAACTTCGAACATGTTGCTTAAGATTGAAAGCTTTTGCTTTTTTATTAATTATTTCCCTTCCCTTCTCTAACAGAAATTTGTTATGCTTGTCAGGGGCTTGGTTCACCAGTTTTTGATAAACTTGAAGCCGAGCTAGCGAAAGCTGCTATGTCCTTGCCCGCAACAAAGGGGTTTGAGTTTGGAAGTGGGTTTGCAGGTAAATAATTTTGTAGCATTCAGCTCTCATTTTCCTCAAAGTAGTTCCTTGGAAAGATAAATTAGAATGCTACTATTCCTCGATGAGTGAGATCGAAAATCTTGTAGGGTGGGGTCGTTTCTATTTGCTATTATTGTTTTCTAGTTGAGGGAAAACATCAAGACTTAACTTGTAAAAAAGTGCAATCAACAAGAAACTAAGTTGCTAATTTTGAAAAACAAACCTTACTTTAATGTAACAATATTTTAGTACCCTATTAACTAAATCTAGGTTAATAACTGTTGGAAGTAATACCCTGGATTGCTATGAATCAATATGAAATTGATTTTGTAAATAAAACACGTCGATTTGGGCAACTTTCACTGTGCAAGGGCTTTGGTTTGCTTGCTTCATTTCTTTTGCATCACAGGAAATGATTCACCCTTTATAAATTAAGCTTATCGATGAGCCACTATTCATCTTAATTTGGTTGGAAATAAAGCATCACAGTAAGGAAAAGCCACTCTGTTTTCTCTTATGCTTCACCAAAATCAACAACTTGGGTTGTGAGTCAACTAGGTAATGGATGAAGAGGCCTCAACATTAATACTACCAAATGAAATTAAAAGCACTAGAAGGGAAGTATGAAAAGCAAAGAAAGCAAAGTAGTTTATTAGTATGTATTTTTATTGTTCGAAATTCTTGAAGTTTGCCTTTTGGTTTACAGTTAGCCAAAGTTGACCTGCTTCCTTTGTCCAATTGGTTCAAATACAAAAACATCCAAAAATTTTAGTGCTCCATAACACACCTATAAAGTTTCTCTTGTGTAAGTCCACTTCAGTGGTCTCTTTGTGGTTTCATCCCTGCTTCTAATTGGTTTTTTTTTTAGTAAAATGTAATTTGAATTGTTAGTTACTTTATATATTATCACAACAATTTTTTTTTAACATCATATTATCCTTATTTCTTTTTCCTTTATGTGGCTCAATGATTCATATGTATTTTACTTTAAGGATACCAAACCAAACCGAGCCTTACGTCCCAATCACTTGGGGTCGGCTACATGAATCCGTTTCCTTCATTGAGCTCTATCAAGGGTGTCTCGTAATCATATTTGGATTTATGTCATAAAGATCTGACGGATTTTTTTTACGTGCTGGCTGCTACCTAACGCACAACCCTCCTCTTTTATCCGGGCTTGGGACCGGTTGGGAAATAAAGATAAGACTCTAAGCACGAACCAGGCGGAGTTATGTATTTTACTTTAAGGATGTTTCTGATAATAAAATCTTCTTGATTAATCCTAATTTAGAGGCCGATGAAGTAAACACTCATAAGAGCTTAAAAAAATTGATGTCTTGCATGTTAACCGCGTCGTTCCGTGTCAAAAATATATTTATAAAACCTTGGAGTTAACTACTACTCCGTAGAATAGCGGTCAAGACCGAGTGTCGATCCATAGGGACAGATTGGCTAAGTTACCGAAAATTCGATTAACTTTCAGATTAATTAGGAAGGGAAAAGATTGATTGATTTGGATTACTTTGAGTAAGCTAATTAAACTAGAGCAATTAATTAAAAGATTTGAAAACTGATGAGGAAATGTCTAGGGTTTAGAATCCACCCCAGCCGCATAACCATGTATCGCATAGATCGGGTTAACACTCGAATCGCAAATCACTATCACTAGGGCTTGCAACCCCTATCGATAGTGGCCAAGTAAATTTCTACAATCTGCCAATCGGCATGGATTATCCCACGGCACGAACCGTCTCACTAGCGCGGTTTAGCGGCCCTAACGGCACGGTCCGTCTCACGAGCATAACCCATCTCAATCACCCGGATTGCGAACAATGAAAACCATTATATAAACGGTATTTGAAAACCATGGATACAAATACTCAACCCTTAAAAATAATTAAAACTACTCCATTGATATCATAGAATGAGTTCTTGAACACATAATCCGATTCAAATAAAAACCCTAATCTATGCAAATACAAAGTTGCTCGGTACGGGGCTTCATCTTCCCTCTAGAAAAGGGGTTTAGCCGGCCATTGAAGCCGGAGTTCTCGTCCGTGAAGTCAGTGATAGGCGCAGCTTTTGTCCTCTGTTCTTCAACCAAATCCTCTCTGGAAAATGTCCTCTCCCCCTTTATACAAGATGTCCTTTTATAAGCGTTGCCGAGAATAGGTAATCGAATTTCCTTCCTTAGTCAACCACTCACTGTATTAAAAGTTAGAATTCTTTTCTATCTTAAACTCTCCTATTCTGGCATTTTTCATAACAATCCATGAGTTTAATTCCTTGGCTCAGGATTCCTACTAAATCCAAATTGATGCATTCTAATTAATTAGGATCCCATACGCATGGACCGTTGGCTTGACGTAATTCAATGACCCACTGCAATTTGTGATTTTATTTCAAATGGCACTGATTTCCCGAGACTGAAATTCACAAAGATGCCGTAGACGATCAATTCCCATCTTTGCGGTAAAATTCCATAAGACCTTCTAATTGCACGTTTTTGCACCCATCGATCTCCGAGGCCTACATACACCATAAAACACTAAAACGCGTCAAGTAACAATGTAAACGGACCGACAAGGCATAAATTAGAAGGATTAAATGGGTGCTTTTTCAGCACCTATCACATGTAAAGCTGATGATAAATGAATTATCCTCCAAATTCAATTTATATCGATCCGTTTCTGGTGAGGTAAGATCCTTAATTTCAAGTTGCAACATCCATGAAATATCCCTCCCAAGTTCTGTTGTATATTGTTGCCAAATCTTCTATTTGTGCGGAAGATGGCTAGTGATCAAAATTCAAAAGGAAAAGAAAAACAAAAGGACAAACATAAGCAAAGCCAAGTGAAATAGTAGTTTGCCAAATATTAATTTTTTACGCAATAGCGTATTCCCATTATTAAACGTCTGAAAAGATTTTACTTAGTGGACCTGAATTGATTGGAAATAAAGCTTAGTTTTGGTGTCCTTTACCGTACACTTCATTCTTTTGGATCAGCTAAGAAAATTTCATAAGCAGACATTTGTAACAAGTCAAAATTGACATGACCCCTAACCTAGCTCAATCAATATTTTAGTCCCTGTAACTGGAGGGGAAATACCTGAATGTTCTAGGTATTTTTTTTTGTTTCAGTGTGGTATCCCAGTAATTTGTATTTGGCTCTGCCCATTTTTTATAGGTTTACAATGATGTTTTTTCTTTTTGGAAATGTCCAGGTACATTTATGATGGGGAGTGAGCATAATGACGAGTTTTTTGTTAATGAAAATGGCAAAATAAGGACAAGAACAAACCGTTCTGGTGGGATCCAGGTAGTTAGTTAATCTTTAATTTATAGTTCTACAAGTATTTTTTGAGACCATAAACCTGTGAACAATATTCTTTGGTTGCTTGAGATTGTTTATTTTTACGAGCAGGGTGGAATTTCCAATGGAGAATTAATAAACATGAGAGTAGCTTTCAAGCCAACTTCTACAATATCGGTAAGCGCTCTCTCTCTCTCTCTCTCTCTCTCTCTCTCTCTCTCTCTCTCTCACACACACACACACACACGCACGCACGCACGCACACAAGAGTTGTAGTTTAATGGTCAGTCCGCGGATTGAAAGACCACTGGATCTGACTGAAGGGAACACTGGTTGAAAGCATAGCAATAGTCTTTGGCCCTTTAAATAGAGGTTCTATATCTTGCTAAATAATTAAGCAGAAGTATAACTCTGCAAAAGTCATATAGTGGTTCTGAACCTTTATCGACTAAAAATAGAAACTGGAGTTTGGAGAGGGTGAGTTGTACATAGTACCCCCTTTTTTGGAGAGGATGTTTCTGTGTTTTGAACCCTCGCCACTTGGGACATTAAGTGCAAGCTTCATAGTTCGGCCAAGCCACCATTTCTTGTGCTTCTAGTTGATGTACTATGCATCAATCCTAATATAGGGGTCTTGGAGTAAGGGGAGGCTAGTTCACCGATTGACTGGTGGCTGCCTCCTTGTTGGTGCATCAAACTAGAGGTCGACAGCCTTGCTCTGTGGACTGTAATTCCTTGGATAGACTATGGTGCTCATGTCATTCCTTGGAAAGGCCTTGGTACATGTGTCAGAGCTCATATCATAGGATTGGTCAGGTGGTCAGGTGCTACATTTGGTAAATCCTCAAAGATTTTTGGGTGGTATGTACATTACCCCCTCTAAAGTGCTGGATTGGTCTCAATGAGTCTTTCTACGACTGGTCATCGTGGAGTTTCATTTGTTGAGAGCGAGCCAAACCTTCTTGGAAAAACCTTTGTGCTTGCCATGCCTCATTTGGTCCAAGCGTAGGGTACCTAGTTCCCACTTCCAGTCTAGTAGGTCATTGGAGTTGCCATGGGAGGCTCGTTACAAGTGGTTGGTCGAGGAGTGTTCTCGATAGGGTGTTGCTGCTTTGGAGCCAGGTATTATGCATGGCTAGTTTTGTGGTATAGCTCAGTGGAGGATTGCTTTGCTAAGGCCAAGATGAGGCATGGCCCAGCGGCCAAGAGTACGATAGATAGTGGGGCTCCATAATGTTGAGATAACTTAGTGGAGCCAATTGAGTGCGTTAGCGACTGCCAAGCTGTCCTGCCTCTAAGCAGTGCTCTGTTTGGTCAACACTAGGACCGTGCCTGGGCAGTTTGATGAGTAACCATTGCGGTGAGCAGCCAAGTCTGTGCTTGGGGGCTCCATGAGTCCCTGATTGCGTCAGGCCCGTGATTCCCAAGGAGATGCCTAATGAACAACGAGGTGTCAAGGTTGATCGCTTGTGAGTTGTGACAAGGTTAGGAAAGCCAAGAGTGGCTTGCTAATTAAAGGCGGGGGTCTTCCGTCTATACCCACAAGAAGGTATATTGCATTGATTTTCAATTTTATCTGCACATGTTTAGAGCTATTACTTGAAATTCTCCTGTTGTGAAAATACGAACTGATCTTTTATTGTTTTCGATATATGGGCAGAAGAAACAAAATACAGTTACCAGAGATAAGCATGAGACTGAACTTATAGCCCGAGGTCGTCATGATCCTTGTGTTGTCCCACGAGGTTTGCATTTTCTCTTATTCATGAGTTAGACATTCTTCTGTTTGATTACTGTTCTGTTTGCCATCGTTCCTCTCTTTACTGCTCTGTTGCTCTCTGACTCGCAATTCAGCAAATACTCCCAGTTTCTGAATGCCTTTATTATTGCAATGATCAATTATCTCAAGAAATTACATTTGGGACAAGTGAAGAATAGTTGTCTTATGCCTGTTTTCTTTCTTTTCCTCTTCACTTTATGTCTTGCTTCTCTCCAACCCTGAGACATGTAGCTATAGTAAATGTGGAGGAGAGGGAATGGGGTTCAGCTCAATAGTTTGTACATGATCATATTCTGGTGATGTTGCAGCGGTGCCGATGGTGGAGGCCATGGTAGCTCTGGTGCTTGTGGATCAACTCATGGCACAGTACGCACAATGTAACTTGTTTCCCCTCAACCCAGCATTACAGGAACCGATGCAGTGGCCAAGCCTTGAGCCTGCTGAAATTTCCCGATGAAAGGTGAAAAGTTGCTCGCTGGCATTAGTTTTTGCCCAATTTCTTTATCCCCCATTATGGATATATTCTCCCAATTTTTAGTGTGTTTTTGGAGTGTTTAACGCAAAGATTTCTGCTTCGATGTGAGTTGTAATAAGTTGGCAGTAGTGATCATGTCTCAAGTATCGATTTCCCTTGCCTGGAAACATCATGAAATGACAACGAATAATGAAGTAATTGTTCTTGGGCATTCCTTGGGATGAAATCCTACTGGAATTCCATATCATTTGAGCATGATGGAAACCTGTTTATAGGTTGAGTATTCTTGTGCCGATGGTGTCGAACAAATTCCAGTCCTGTTATTCTGGAGTTGAGTTTTTGACAACGGTTTGTCGCACGTTTAGGTGAGTCCATGTAACATGACTCGGTATACCCCTTAACAGCGCCTCATTGTAGTATTGGTATTAAAATTTGGGTGAAGCAAGCAGCCCGGTTTGGTCGCTCGGGCGATTCTGCTTATTCGGTTGTCTGGCCACCTATTTTGTTCACAGAACCATACACATCCTTCCCGATATCTGTCTGATCATGGTTTGAGGATTTATTTGCTTTTGACCAGTGAAATACTGAGATTTTGCATAAAGATGTTCTTAGAGCTGGCCCTGAGGTAAGGCGCAAGAGGCGGCCGCTTTAGTCCTCTCCAAAAAGTGTAAAATTTAGGGCCCAAACTATTTTTAGTACTCAAAAAATAAGCTTTAAAAAAGAAAGTACACAGAATCAAGCCCAAGAAGAAAAATTGGGCCCTGGATCATGGCCTCAATATAACTTTTGTTTGATTGATGTCATGATGTGTTGCATGTGTTTTCTTTTAGTTTGGTAAAAAGGCAAGGCGTTTCTGATTTCTTAACTTAAAATCAATTTGCTTTTATGATTTTATATTTCGTATTAACATAGTTATAAGTTCCTTCCAGCAAACCTTTTATCGTATATGGAAAAGCCGTACACTGTAGAGTGTTAACAGGAAAATGTGCTTTTGTGATAGTAAACGACTTTCGAGCATCAACTCAATCGTTTCATTTTTTATCAGTGAAAATCAATATTGCTAGAATAGTTACATATTAGCACTTTGGAACAGAATCAGCTAAAATCCTGATCTCCTTTCTCTTGGCGGTTAAGTGAAGTACTCTTGATAGTTGATACCGTTGAGCACCAACTCGACCTTGCCGTCAGGATTATATTCATCTCAATTATCAGTTTGTAATTCCACGTACCAGTTCTTTTTCTTTTCTTTTCTTTCCTTTTGTAATTCTAGGTAACTTTATTCTCCCTTTATCAACATATGGGAGAAAATAGTCAATGTTGAGTTTTTTAGTAGTTGGTTATGGTTACTAGGTGATATACGGTAACACACAAGTTGCCAACTTACCTCCATTATTGAATATGGATCTCCCTTTCTTGGCATCAGCTCAACTCCTTATTCACCAAATCCCTCCTAACTTCAAAATTTTCGGGTCCCATTATCGGCCCACAATAGTAATCCAAACCGTTCGTTTCGTACTTGTTGCTGCTATTCAACACTACAACTCGATCGGTCATTGATAAATACATAAACAAATTGCATAAAATGTACAGTTCAAGGTTAAAAAAATTATGCGAACAATCCATTTTATCCAAATTGTCCATGTTTTTCCTGATGATCATTCGAGCTAAATTTTTTTTTTTTTTTTAATACATACGTCGTTCTTCGCAAAAAGGACCGCAGAATAAATGGTCCAGAGATCGCTATTGTAGGCCCACTCAAAAATCTGAAGTCCGGAGTTTGGTGTACGAAGGGCATGGAGCTAGGTGAGCTGATCCCTCCTTAATTAGTTGGCATACCAATTAAGCACATAAAACCACCTTGGTACGTAGGAGTTTGATTGGGCTAAGTTTTACAATTGTGTGTTGCTTTCATTATTAATTGTTAATCATTTGAGGATTTGGCTTCCAGTGGTTGCGATTTGTAGCATGTCATCCTCATTTTGGAGTAGTAGTATACCATATTCTGCTGTCTATTAATTTGGATGTTGATCAAACCTGCCGTATTTGTTCTCTCTCATCCATCAAAATAATAGAGGAAAACTTTCGTTCATATCATTATCAAAATTAGTTGCATCGATCATTTCCCCTAACCATTTTTCTTCTCGGCACGATCGAAATCGCTATCATTGAACCTCCAAATTAATTCCATAATCATTATCATCATTATCATCATTATCATTATCAAATAATGGAGGAAAACCTTCATTAGTCACATCATTATCAAAGTTGAGTGATCATTCAATCCATCGATAACCGGGGTACTCGGGTCAACTTGTGCGCACCTCGACTAATTTTGATACCCTGAAATTAACGACCGGGCAAAACTTCTAGTGGCCTTAAGGTTTGGAAAGTTTGGCCGACTTCCATGGGATTCGAACATGCAACGACCTCATAGAAGACAATCACTTATAATTACCTCTCTCAAACCCATTTAGCCAAACCGCTTGCGGTTAGCGACTAATTATACCATTGCAACTTGATTCTGGAAAAGAATTGTGATCACGTCACTAGATTATGAACTCCATGCGATGGTGTAACTTAAAAAAAACAAAGAAAAATGAGGTATTACCAAAATATTTATCGAGTGATATATATATGTTATTTGTTGTTTACCAAATCGGACAACCTAAATTGTTTACAATCGATCTTTTCCAATTACAAGCAACCAAAATATTGCATCCACCGCAAGCAACATATTAATTATATATAAATTGTAAACAAATAAATTAAAGCCACAAGACTCATGCTCTTGCTTCCCTTTTACTGGAGTACTAAATTAATTATTATTAACAGCACCATCAAATTAACCTGCGGCTCTGATTTTTAGTTTTTTTTGTTGACTAACCCTTGTATATTACCGTACTTAATAGACCTTAAAGCAGAGTTGTACTTTTTAATCTTTTTTTGAAGCCATTAATCATTTTTCCTAGCTGTTTTGTGCTTTTCCGTTTGCTTTTTTACTAACTAAAGCTACTCTCTACATGCACATGCAAGTATGATTCACTTTATGCGGACCTCGACTAAATTTTTAAAGGTATGCAACCTCACAATTTACTAGCGAGGGGGTCTGATTATATTCATAACAAAGTCTCGTATAGACTAGATGTGCATATCCACATAAGTACATGTATAAATAGATACAAGTGCAAGGAAGGGAACCAACGTTGGAGAGTGATCATAAACATGGGAATTATTGTGAGAGCACAAGTTGGCTCAGAAAAGTTAGTCTTATACATATACGCACTTGGACTTATTTATGGAGAAAAAATCTCACCGGCCCGCTAAAATCAAAACAAAGTTCAGTATGGACATACCCATTTATTCGTAGTATGAATGCAGTACATATATTATCATGATCAGTTGTACCGCAATCGTCAAATTAATTACAGATGTGTACTGTATCCATGTGCATCATATAAGTCCACGTGCATCGACTTCTGTATCCATAGAACTGCTATTTAACGAAACCTAATCTCTCTCTCCATCAATATACACCCTCCTATACTATATTACAGGAGTATGAATCAAGGAAGGGAATCAACCCGGGAAGAGTGTCATAATCGTGAGCATTATTGTGTGAACACAAGTTGCCTTAGAAAAGTTGTTTTGTTTAGGCTATATTCTCCTCCACTACCAACCGTCCTAATCCATAAAAATAAGGACAATCATGTACAAACGGAGGATAAGTGTCTAATATTGCTTAATAATAGAACGATCTTTAAGTTGAGATAAAGCTGAAGTTAGATTCCATTGTGAAGTTAGGCCTTCTAAAATCATACCAAAACATGCAAGATTATATTATATATGGATTATCCATAAAGACACACACACATGTGTGTGTGTGTGAGAGAGAGAGAGAGAGAGAGAGAGAGAGAGAGAGAGAGAGTTCAACTAATAGATGTTTTTATAATTAAAAGAAGCGTTCCAATATCTTTGATGCTGGGGTGAACCAACTATTCCAGCGCAATTTATGGTACAAATTAAAGATAGATGGTAGTAATAAGTTAATAACAAGCTTTAGATAATGATAGATGATAATGTATTTTTGGACATTTCTTCACAAGGCTTTCTTTGAAAAATTAGTTGAGATAGAGGCTTCAGCACAAGAATGTGTGGCCTATAACCTCCCTAGTCCCCTACCTTTGGATTTTGAGAAAAAGATGCATGATATTGAAACTTGGAAGTAGAATGATGAGTTTGTGGAAGTACAACGAAGGAAAGGATAAGCATATTGGTTTTGAGCTTATAATGATAATCCAAAGGCTACAAGAAAACAAAACAAAATATCCAATAATGCAGGGGTGACATCAAGTTTTGTGCTATCATATCAAAGAAATGATAGATGGTCATGGTTGTTTGTCGGTGCCTTTTGGATTTGTAAATATTAATTTTGAAAATCAGAATTCACCAGGAGTATCAAATTTGATCTTCTTTAAAATCTTGCAGGATGTTGAAATTTTGCTTGACATGACATTTTTTGAGATGTCAAACCCCATGAGCATCTCCTGCAAACCCCTCAATAAAAGATTTAAAGGTTTTTAAATGTTTTTAAGTAATCCAAACAACCCCCACCCCTCTTTCTCTCTCTCTCCAAATTGACATACGAGTAGCATCCCTCAAATGCTAAATCCTACATAAAAGGTGATTTGATATTCGATTTATGTAATTTGATATTCAAAAAATCTATTGGAGCATACAATTAATGTAGAGCAAAATAAGAAAAAGATAGCAAATCAGACTAATTTTGACAACAAAATTTAAAGAGTTGACTATAAGAAACTTATTGTTCAAATTGCAAACTAAGGCAGCAAAGTACGCTTTTGGTGAAATTTTTTGAAGTATCTGCTCAAAATGCTCTTAAAGAGCATCTCAAGAATCCTCAAATGCACACAAATTTAAGATTTTGCGGAGATTTTACGTGCTCCAATAGATCCTTCCAACGCTAACCCACGCTTCAGTTTGTTTTCCTATTTAAATTTCACATACGAGTAGCATCCTTCAAATACAAAATCCTACAACAAGAAGTCATTTTGGTGTTTAAAAATCTGCTGGAGTACACAATTAAATTAGCAAATAAAATTAGAAATCAACAGTATGCAAAATAATTTTTTAATGGTACATTTTGAGGAATCTACTAAAGTTGCAGTAACATCAGGGCTTCAAAATCAATCGCAGTCACTTTCGAATAATTTTATTTGGTTCAACCTCTGTTTAATGTTCTTAAAGTAACATAAAGTAAGCTGGAAAAGAACAAAAATTGTTATGCCCTCATAATTCATAAAACCAACAAACACAAACCCAACAAACACGGCAGTATGGGCGACTAAAGTTGAATTCAGAGATTCTGTAGTGCAGCCCCACACCAAAGCGTTGTAGGGCAATCAAAACTATGTCGTTTTGATCTCCTTCGTCCAAACCTCAACACTTCTGTCTTTTAGTTTCAGGCATCTACAAGGTTTTGCACATAAGGTAATGAACATTAAGGAAGATTCAAACAGGGGACCAAAACCTGTAACAAATGTTCACAGAAAGGAAAATGCAAAATACTCAGCTGTTTTTCCCTCTCTTTACAGACATGGGTCCTGCACTAAAGTCCCCATATAAAAAAGAGACCTCCTTGAAATCTTCTCCATCACTACAATCTATATTCACGCAAATGATAAAGGAAAAAGAAAACCAAGAGAAAGAAAAATGCCAGGGGACAGAAAAAGAGAACTAGGTAATGCTTCTCCCAACAAACAAATTTTCCCTGAGGAAGGATGGGAAAGACAAAAGGAAAGGGGAGGGAAATTTGTGTTTTCCCACTCCTACTAAAGTTGTTCATTTGAAATCAAAAGGATTGGAATGGGGTTTCTGTTCTTTGACCATCAAAGTTCACATACAATCAAAGCTTTGGGTCCCTGTTTTTTGGAGTGGACACCACAATGCCTGTCCTGTGATAGGCAAGAAATCCCTTAAAAGATTGCTCCACCAGTTTTTTATGCAGTTTAATGTCCTTTTTCACCCAATTCTCTGACCTCCCCTCCTCTCTTCCCCCTTCAACAGTAAAAGCTGCAAAATACTACCACTCTTCCTCTTGCTTATTTTTCAGTTTCTGGTTTCCTGCATTTGCAGAATGACAAATGTATCACTGCAAACACAGAATTTAAAAGAGAACCACCAGTAAAGTGAATAAAGATTAAGAAAAAAAAAAAGAGGAGACAGCAATCTCCAAAAAGTGAGATCAATAAACACAATGCCTGTGTAGGTTTTTTTAATTTATAACTCAGGTATCCTAACCGACTTAGGCACACTTTGGGGTGTATTAGCCAATAACTTCCAATCATCTTAAGAGTTCCATGTTCTTTTGAGTGAGCCCATACCCGAACAAAGGGAATTTATTGAAAGCAAAACCAATACTAAATTTTTTTTGAATTTTAGGAGAAGGATCTCACTTTCTCTTCTTTTTTAGCATAGCAGTTCTTTTGACCCATTCTTCTTGGTTGAAGTTGGTTGGGAACGGTACTGGAACTCTATTAATTACTGCACATCTTGTTCCCCACTTAAAAGAATTTAATACCACATCGCAGTCTGGCCCTAGACACTGGTGGAACACGTGAGAATTTCCCAATGAACAGGAAAATATGCTTGAGTTGGGTTATTGCTGCTAGGTGTTCCGGTTTTGTAGAAAAAGAACTTTTTAAAAAAGAAGGTAATTTCAAGCTCAAAAATCATGTGTTTATGCAAATAATTTTTCTACCAATATGGATCTTGTTTGATAGATCTCATTACGATCTTTTAAACAGTGCAAAAAAAATTGAAAAAATATTTTTCATTTTCATTATATTTGAATTCGAAATTACCTCCGTTTTGAAAAAAAGTTAACTTTTTCAAAAGTGGAACACCCTCTAACATTACAATTTGGTCCACCAAACAAGAACAGTATACATTACAATTTGATCTTTCAAACCATGCCCGCCTGACTAGATGAGAAAATTCAACCCAACTTTTCAAGCAGATAAACTAGATGTCCACCAGTTACCACTCAGATTATTTACCAATACAATTAGCTACCATTAAAAGAAAAGTACACCCTTAAAAACACATGTAAGGACCAATCGTTGTAAACCTACGAAGAAATAGCTCTAACACCCAAATTCATGCTAATTGCTAGATCAACAACTTCACCTCCAAAATGCAACTGTGTTGACTTCTATGTTACCACTAAGGTTTTTTTGGGCAAATTAGCTTGGTTACCACTTAGTGGTTTTGCTAAAAAGAAAAACACACCATGATGAGGAAATTTAGGAATTTGAACTTAGAAAAAGTCAAGGGGTTTCCATTGACATGTCAGAGCATGAAACCTCCCATTCAGGCATAATTGTTGCTTCAAAGAGCAAAACTTTTCAAAGGACGCTCGGTCTATTTTCCCTGCTTGGGATGGGACCAGTAACCGGGCACCACAATGATACGACCCCAAGTGGTCATCATAACTCATAAGCCCAAGACCCACCTCTAAGAATTCCCACCACCTTTCCAGGGGGGTGGCCCGTTCTCACAAATGAAAAAAATGCCCTCAATAATTTTCTAAGAACAAGTGTCGGTAAGGCCGACAACAAGGTGGGTTTCTCTCGCACATCAGCTATTTCATCGCTAGAAGTTTCTGTTCAACAAAAGGAGGAAAATGACAACACACTCACACGGGCACAGCAAAAGAATTGGGCTGGGGCCTAGTTGAAATCCGCAGGCTTGAGTGATCAAGATCATGTAATGTGACAATATCATTGTGTGAAGCTACGTTGAAATTGGATAAAAATATGAACGGTTGTTAAGGTGAGACCATACCAAACAATTAGAGACCCAATGCACATTTTACGTATTTCTATGTGGTTCCACACATTTCATATGCTCTAACAAAAGTCTGTTTCAGTATATTGAATTAGTTCAAGTTGATTATATATCCTTAGGCACGTCCACACATAAAACAGAAATCACCTTGATCAAATTCTCAGCTATTAGTAGTGGTAGTAAAGACAGCATCGATTTTCTACTGGAATTTTCTTACAAATCTCATATATAACTCATAACGATACACTGCCATATGGATGTCGTAAGCAATTTTTGGAAAAAAAAAATACCTTTTTTTTGGCAGGGTAGAGTTGTCTAGCTGGCTTTAGGGGCAGCTTGCTTGAATGCAACAGTGGGAGCTATTCTGCAACCCCTTCTCTGATGCTCCAACACGAGCTCTCCCGCAAACCAGTCTAGTTTTTCAAAATTGCTCTGCTCCGCAATCTTCTTACCACCAAATAGAACAGATTCAACATTCTTTTGTTTCAGCATTTCATCAGCTATTTCCACAAGCATCTTTACATTACTAGGACTGGGGTCCAAGTCAGCATTGGGCCCGCGACGACCCAGGCTGGATCCATTTGCCTGACCATGCAAAGTGGGAGATGAACATTTATGACTAGAAAAAACAACAGCCCTACAACTTTGACAATGGTGGGCTTTAATATCTTTTCATGAGAATGGAAAGAATTAATTCAGGTCAAGTACGGCAACTAATAGTCTTATTGCATTCAGATGAAGTAAAAAGATTGTTTCACCGAACTGAAGGTAGTTCAAGAATGGCAAAAGTTTTTGCGGTTCATACATAAAAATGTACTGTAATTTTTTTTTTTTTTTTGGGAACATTGGAAATTTTGCTGGTTCATTTATGGTATTAAAGAGCAGTGACCACTTTAGCAAACCCAATTTTACTTTAAGTAGAGGGTACTCATACAAATGTAAACCCCAGTTTTCCGAGCTTTACTAAGTTAATTATAGAGATACAGCAAATCATAATCTTTTCTGAAAACTACAGCCAAAACACCCAGAGACAATATTTAAAGAAAATAGAGGGCCAGAATTTGGTCATCAAATGAAATGAAAAAGCAGGTGAAAAACTTGGCGAAAATCTGTTGTATCATTGACATAATTCGATTTTATTCCTCTGTTTCTGGCACATCACCTAGTTCACTGGTGTAGTGCCATCAAACAAATCAAAACTCAAAAACTCAGTTAAAAAATTGACAAATACAAGGGTCCTCAAATAAATTGACAAATACAGCTCCGATGTCACCAGATTGTACACAAAGTTTGGAAATTTATTTAGTTAGTGTAGCATTTTCCTCATTGGATCAAATGTATGATAAAAAATGGTCCATGGAAGGACCAACATTAGTTGAAGTGTTGAATGCTGATCAACACACCAAAAATACACGTATCCATGGAATTGTCCCTGTCTTACACTTTTCCAAATAAGTTTTGCTAGGACGGAACAACATACTTTTCATATCATAAATAAAAAATGCTAGTGGATGGTCAAAACTAACTTTTCCTGTAATATCAGTTTCTTCCTGGCAGTAAAATTCTTGTGACATAGGATTTCTGGTTAAGTTTGCTCATGGTTAAGTTTGTTCATGGAACTTTTACTTTCTAGTTTATGGTCTACAACGCAAAAGCCAACAGCAAAAACACAGAGAGATCTTGAGCTAACCAAAGCCTCCCAAAATTAGTTGAAGCACTCGTAAGCTAGTTTCGCTACTCTCAGTTATACAACAAGTTTGCCAGTTGGCACAGTAACAAAATCCCAAAAAACCATATCCCCAACCCAGAGAATCACGAGGAACTCCATTACTCCTATTGGCTTCTAGCCTGCTTTAGTTTTCGATGCCTCACAAACTAGTTCGTTTCTTGCCAGAACAAACCCACAAAAGACACTAAAAATGCAATGGCCCCATGATGATGAAACTGAGGCCAGTGAAATGCAGAAAATTGGCTCAGGCCCTAGAGTTAATTGCGTGAAACCAAAAACACCTGTTATTAGAACACAAATATCCCCATATCCCATCCCACAAAGAAAAAGACAAAACTCCCTCAACCACCTTCCCCTTCCTCCTTGGCAGACATCCAGCCTGGCTAACGCTGTCTCATCTCAGCCACTCTCATTTTAGCAAAACCAAAGGAAACGTCTCAATGAAATAAAGGCTGGTTTTGGTGCCACTGTTGTGACCCAAGTCTGAACTCTCAATGAGATGAATTAAACGTTTCCGTACCGTGACTTTTCGGGGCTTAAAGTTAAAATTAAAGATGAGGTTCTTTTTATGTTAGAAAAATTAAAGATAAGGTTCTTTTTATGTTAGACTATTATTACAAGGAGTATCAAAAGAAGAGAGGCCCCGGTGAAATTTTCGAAAGCCTAAAATAGCCGCACCTCGAGGCTTTTGCTTTTGATGTTTACCAACAAAAAAAAGGCTGCTTTTGGTATATGCCGAGAAAGTTTCCAATTTTGCTACAGGTAAACCTAAACCATAACCAAATAATATTCTGTTTTGGTTAAGTTTTTTTTTAGATTATTTATTCGTTTTAACAAGAGGAAGTAAAAAATAAAATATTATGACAAAACCTAATAAAATTTCACACACAAAAAAAACAATTAGATATCACAAAAATTTATAATCCATGGGGGCGTACCTGTATACGGACGTAGTTACTGCTACGGCTTTGACCAAACGCCATAGCCACCGCATGGTCCACCAAGTCCGCCGAACCATCGCCGGAGATTCTCGCCACCGGCCTAGCCCAGTCCTTGGCCTTCCACCTCTTAACTTGCTCGTACTCATAGCTCCCTTCCAGCATCTGACCCGTCCCGAGCGAAAGTACCAAAATGTCCTCCACCCCACGAACGAATGGGAACTCCTGCTTGTTGTGCAGCACGTGCGTGATCGCCGCCGCCGTCGGGTTGCTCATCGTCAGCGCGCCGTCCACCGCCACGCACCTCGTCTGCCCATCGACCGAGCTCATCAGAACCGGCTCGAACCCCCCCGGCTCGGCTGCTGTCGCCCGGCACACCTCCAGGAGGCGGAAATCGAAGCTGTCCGTTTCCAGCGCGTCGGCGCGTGAGAAGACGAACGACGCCGCGCTGGAGAGATCGTAGCACGGTATCAGGACCGGCTTCAACGTGTCCTTCAACGTCAAGCTCCTCCCGTCAGCGGCAACAAACACCTCTCTCATTTCTCTCTCCAGACCGGCACAGGTCGAACCGGTTTTCTTCCCGCCCGAACCGGTACGGAAGAACCGCTTGATGGAACCGGACGACGACCCGTGAAAAAACTTCTTTCCCTTCGCGGCGAGGAACTTCCACGTGTCGTCCGCGTGGAAGATCGGATGGCTGTGGTCTTTGGTACCGAACAGCATCGCCGTGAAGATTCCCCCGACGCCGGAACCGGCGGCGACGTCGAAATAATCGGCGATTCTGGCGTCCGGATTTCCCGATTTCGTTTTCAGCGAGTTTTCGAGGTAGGCCAGGGCTTTCCCCGACAGTATGCTCCGCATGCCGCCGCCGCCGTCGATGCTCAGCACGCAGATTTTTCCCCTCTGATTCTTAACGGCGTTCACGCCGCTATTATCAGTTTCCGCTGGAACCGACTGTGCCGATTTCGTTTCGATTGATACAGGGACCTGCTTCGGAATCCAGAGCTTTTGGTCGTCGTATCCGAACAGGAACTTGCTCTCGAGGATTGAGAAAATCTCGTAGCTCAGCTTGTCCGTGTCGATACTCGGCTCTTGCATTCCCGACTCAGCACAAGCCATCCTCTCAGCCCCAATTTCTTCCACCAAAGCTTTCAGCGGTTATACAAAGCTATATGACGGCACCGAATTTTTATGAGCCTCCTTCAAATGGCTAACAGCTGCTTCGCATTAAATTCAGATGGGATGCATTAAATCGCTTCAATTCTTTGCAAAGACTGTGTCGTAATCCTTCAAACAATCCGTCGCTTTTTACCGGGATAAGCACTCCACTACTACCAAGCGTATGTCCGTGTACGTATCTAACTTCTCGTTGGTCTTGAAAGCATGGGTCCCGCTATCGATCACGATCGAAAATAGACAAATTACGAACTGAATTGCAGCTCCTGAAGGGCGCGGGCCTCAAAGGCAGTTTGTCGCCCAGCGCAAGTGCTCAAGTAGTCCAATTGTTTACTTAATCCTCTGGAAGTAGAAGAGAGAAAGTGGATTACGAGCTTTCTCTTTCTCTACGAATCCTTCGCTTTCTCTCTCTACACAGGCGCACCGGCTATATGTATATTGTGTTTATGGAAAGATTCAAAGAAAAGCCCAAGGACGAGAAGAGAAGGTCATAAGCGCAGCGCAGGAGCTGCAGAGCATGTCTGTTGGCTTTAAAAGCGTTCACATGTGAACAAAATCAACACTTTCAAACAATTAAAAATGAAAAAGAAATTATTAAACTCTCTTTTTCACCAGCCCTCAGAAAAGACTGACAATTTTTAATAATTCGGCTTATTTTTTATCGCTTATATTTTTTACTTTATAATATTTTTTATTTTTTATTGTTTATATCTTTTAATTTATAATATTTTTCATGAGTTTGAAAATTTTGTATCATAAAACTTATCAAGAACTATCAAATAAGATTTATATTACATATTTTTTGAGATTCATATTAAAAAATATAAGAAATTGAAATTGGCATCAATATGAAAAATTGACATTCAATTTGGGACGAAGAAAGTATTGCAAAGTTTTTTTCCATTAATGGTTAAAGTGGTTCGAATCAGCTTACGCTTACGCGCATCTCAAATGATCCCTTCTTTTGTCTGAATAAAGGCATCTACACTGGATTTGGAGATTCAGAATAAAAATTACTTTTTATTTTTTGCGGTCTAACTCCAAGATTGAAATCCTGATTAATTGTACGAGAAGTAAATCTACTAACCAATCAATTGACTAACCCGTCAACTAACCGTTGGGCTAACACGTCACAGTGAACTAACCGTTGGAGCTAACCCGTCAAATAACCCTTGGGGCTACAGGCTTTTCACCTTTTCCTTTGACAAGCAGGTATCCTTGTATCTAAATGGGATGGGGGTAGTCCACTTATCGGCCGACTGTTGAGAACTAGCACCCACAAAAAACAATGAGAAGTAGCTAGAAGGGGGATGACCATTGGACGCGCCCTTAAAACTATCCATATGAACTTTTACCTCTTAACTAGTTTGCATATCCCCAAGAATTAAACTTGTACCTCCAAAATGAGGACAAACCCCCTAACGAGTGAAGATGACCCTCATACCAATGAGCTGTTAGCTTAGTTGGTAGTAGGGGTCATCATCGAGCCGGGTCGGGCCGGCCCAGCCCGTCAAGTCACAGTCCAAGCCTGCTCACGGGCCGGGCCAACCGGATTTTTTCTTTTTGGCGGGCCAAGCCACCTACCATAAATTGAAGCCCACGGGCTAGTCCAATTGGCGGGCCAGCGGGCCAAAAGCGGGGCGGGCTTAAATTTTCTTGGGCAAAACTAAAACAAGAGAAAAAAGAAAGGTTTTGTGGGATTTTGGGCTAATAGGCGAGCCCGTTGGCGGGCTTTTAGACGGGTACCACGGCGGGCTCACAGGCCGGGCCGTGTAAAAATTCATAGGCCCAAACCCACCCATTACAAACTATGGGCCAAGCGGGCTTTGGGCGGGTCTCGGGCCTTCGGGCCAAATGATGACCCTTAGTTAGTACGCCTCCCTCAGTGGAGATATGGTTCGAGCCCCACGAGGTGTGATTTGGGATTTAGGGTTATAGACAACTCTAAATTCCCTGTGAACTAAAATATGATAATAAATTCTATCTACCATCAGTGTAAAATCTCATTTTTCCACCACCGCCCATTATGAGCCCCACCGAGTGTCTATTTTTGTGATCTGAACCGTTCATGGTTTAAGACCTACAACATAGTATTGCCATGCAACTAAATCAGTTTGATCGGAAGTCGATAGGTATTTCAAAATTTGAATTTTGATTTATCAAATGGACAATCTGATTTCTGTCAATAATAATAGAGATAAACTATCAATTTTACATAGAAAAATTCAATTTTTGATACTCCTATCAATATTCGATCAAGTTTATTTTTTGCATGAATATATTACTATGTGGGATTTACAAGATGAATGGTTCAGATTAACAATAAATATATAGCACGACCGAAAAAGGTGGTAGCGGAAAAGTGAAAATTTTCACCGCCGGTAAAAAGAATTTAATCTTCTAAAATATACTAACACGCAACTAACCTGTCCCATTTAATGTACACATATTTGAAAAAAAAAAAAAAACGACCCTCATTGGGTCAGTTAGCTTGACCTGTTAAAAGGTTGCGGATTGGCGCGGATACGGTTGAGAGCGTCAGGGTTGGATAATCGGACGGTAGAGATCAGACTAGTGATGGTGGAGAAGATTATGATCGTCCGTGATCAACGGCCGTAAAATGTGAATTGGTTATCTTTCATGGGGCCCTTCTGTTGTTTTCGCGCGGGGCAAGGCGCCGAAATTGTCGGCGAAAGATTTGACGGGGCACTAAATCGGGCATATTTTTACTTTGGACTATTCTTTCTGGCACCCTAGGTTCGAAACAATAGTACGGAGCGGTAGTAAAACTATGGACGGTGGGTCCCACAGAAGTGATTCGGGTAATTCATTATCAAAGATGCGACCCATGCAGCACAAGAGCCATGCGAGAAATTTTTCGGTTCTGGGTGAATATATTTCACGTGGTACCTGCTCGGCATATCACCATTTCTCTCCCCTCGGTTCAACACTTTTTCTCTTCTTAGCTCTCCAAATCCGAGCCGTCCAGAAATGCAATCAACGGTTCTGATACGCCGAGCGGAGCACCATGTGGTACCCACCCGGCACCAAAAAAATTTCCCTATGATGCTCACTTAACTAAACCCGTTGAAGCTAACTCTAAATACGATTAACGATTATAACTAACATTATTGACTTTCGATAGGAAAAAAAAATGTTTTACAATTTCTACTATGAAATATTACCACTAGTTTACCCAAACAAATATTACCACTAGTTACATTCACTTCGCTTGGTTTCTAATTTTGGGAGTAACTTTTAACTTTCGGTACAATTTTTAATAAATCTCTCTCTAATCATTACTACTCAACTCTCAAAAATAACTTTATAAGATTTAAACCAAACAAAATGATTATTTTCGAGTAAAATAAACTAAATAAATTTTGTTTATGTGTTAATGGAGGGGACTTTATGACTTTGAAAGTAGTGGGGTCCATATTACTAATAAGTATACGCACGAGCAAACGGCGATGGTGGGGGTCAAGGTTAGGTCAATACCGGCGATGGTGGGCGTAATAAGTCAAAAGTTGACGACTGGGAGAATTCGGTGGAGATTTTGATTATTTTTCTTTTGAAAAAAACGAGGAATTTTGGTACTGTAATTCGGTGGTAAGCGTTTACCTAACCTAAAACCCGAGGGATTTGGCGAAGTGAAAATGAGAAAAGCAATAAGTTTTTGTCTTTCTTGAGATCACATGTTCAAAATACACCGAGGCTAAATATTTCAAACCCGTAACCCACTACAGAATCTGTCTGATCGTCAACTTTAAAGTCCCGAAATTAGTTGAAATACACACAAGTTAATCTAGATATCCGATTATAAAAAAGCAGTTAAATTAATACTATGAGTGAATAAGTTGAACAACTTTATCTCCTCATGTTCACACTGATTCATCATGTCTAAAATAAAAATCTCTCACAAATTGCCGCGCTCCATACGCAAAAAGACTCAGTTTGCTTTATACTTTTCTTCGTTTGAATTAATTGTTTATTAATTCCATCAAGTTTAGCTGGTCAAATCCTCCAGGATTTGGAGGAACGGTTTTGGTGAACCAAATGGTTTTTTTTTTTTTTTAAATTTCCTGGGATGAACTCAATGTCTCATAGGCTAACATCGTGAAAATAATCGAGTTTATAAGACTAACATCGTAGAAATAATTGAGATTACCAAAAAAATTGTAACGAGATGTTAATAAAGTAATTGCGCGTGCGCAGGTATTCGAGGCGAGCTATTTGCTTTAATTAGTAGTTGCCGGTATTCGAAGCATGGTTCATCGTTTGAGTGGAGGTTATCTTAGACGTCCAGGAAAGACAATGAGCAACTCGTTGGGTTGAGAGACGATGCGCGCAGTTGCGGAGTTCTTTACCCCCGAATCGGATGGTTTCTTTCTCCTCGATGGGGTTACTTAGAAGAGAAACATTTTCTTGTCATTGTTTTAGGATGAACTCTTACCGGTAAGTGAGTCTACAGCGGCGTAGTCAAGAATATACATCAATGGGGGCATTATAAAAATAAAATCTCTAACGATAGCTAACTCTTGACAACATCCCACCGACCCATGACTTGATGGTTGTTGGTGATGCAGCGTGATTTTCGTGTTGATTGTTACGTCATGTTACAAAGGAGAATTTTCAAGTTTTGGAGTACTATTTTGTTCACTCCTGCACCTAAACACTAGGTGAACATGTGCATATTACTCACTATCCATACTAGGTGAAAATTACTCTTCAATAAATTCACTGAATCTTTACTTTAATATGATTGCAGACATTAATTTTATGGAGCTTATTTATGTAACAATTTAAACAAGTCATTTGTATTTTAACAAGTATTTAATCTAATAACATGTGCTTGCTTTAAATATTTGGTTAACTCAAACTACTAATTTAAAATTAAAAATAAAAATAAAAAAGTGCAGTGGGGCTGGTGCCCCCGTGGGAATAGAGTGGCTCCGCCTAGTAACATTTATGAGCATAGATAAACTTTTCTGCTTGTCATTTTCATTACTCCACTTCTTTGATGATGAACATATTACATTAAGGAGCCAAACTTTGGGTTCAGATCTAGAAGAGGTGGAATAATCGCCCATGCATGGGGATATATTCGATCTGAGTTCATTTCAGGTAGCCCATGACACTACAAGAAAAATGGTCATTCTCGACATTTTAATTAATGCCGGAAAAGCCACTATTATTGGAGTTTGTTTAAAAAAATGTCAACAAAAGTTGAGTTTTCCGCCAAAATAATACTGCCAAACTATTACCGGCATTTGTTCAAAAAAATGTCGGGAAAAATCTCCATATAATATAAATATTTTTCATTGTGCAAGATGACCAAATATGGTGGCTAGCTCAGTTGGTAGCCTCACATGTGCGCGAGACTACTGTCTCGAGTTCGAATTTTGGGGTAAGCAATTTCTCCACAAATTTGTGGCATCTCATTGGTAAAATGAGTCCAACTATTCCCGATATTTTTATAGACTTTTTTCGGCTTTTATATTTTTACCGACACACTTCTAGACGACATTTGTGAAATATTCTTTACCAACATTTTTTAAACTTTTAGCGGCATTTATGAAATATCGGGAAAAGCGACCAAGATAATGAAAGAACTACGTTAAAAGTGGTTCTCAAAAACAATGGCGGGTCTAGAAGGTTGGTTCTCAAAAAATAGACGACCATCGGATTTTCGTTGCACAGTCTGTTTTCCTACATAGCCGGTCCTAGCCCGGATAGAGAAGGAAGGTTCTCAAAAAATAGACAACCATCGGATTTTCGTTGCACAGTCTGTTTTCCTACATAGCCGGTCCTAGCCCAGATAGAGAAGAAAGGATGTACATTAGGTAGCTGACAACAGTGCATAAAAGACCTGTTAAGATCCTTTTGACATAAAGTCCCATTATGAGTACTAGTTATGCCTAGTGTTTGGTTAATTCAGTCGAGTTTTTTCTTGGAAGTGCCGAAACGATAGAACGTAATCGAAACTGGTTTGGATCCTTCACAGTGTTTAACCGGGTGGTCGAGTAGCTACGGTGCTACACCATTTATCTCTTTCTTAATCAACTTCAAGATGTCAAAGACCTGCGAAAGCAACAGAACAAAACCCAACTTAGTACGTAAACACAAAAACGTTCCGAATTTGGTGTTGATTTTCAGAATGCACAAGGGAAAAATGTCTCACCTGGAAGTGGGGCAACAGAACTGGTGAATAGTGGTCCAATGTCGAGTATATTTTCTCGAGCAGGCCTGCGAGTACGTCTACTTGGTCACCCAGCAAATCAACCTACATCGCAATGCAGACCATTTGAGTCACGGAACAGAAGGAAAAAAAAAACGATGTTGGAGTTTCACAAACACAATTGTATTTCAACAAACCTCAGTTTCTGCTAATCTGAGATCGTGACACCTTCTTGCGAAAGCTTTTTTGTAAAGTGACTCCCTTTTTCTCAGTGAGGCCATAAGTTGAGTAAGCAGATATGTTTGATGTTCCAGTTCTTTTATTCTGAAAGGAATTAGAACTCATGTCAGTCTCCTTATGTAGATGGTGTATATCAAGAAAACAGAAAAGAAAATCAATCACATCAGGTACTATGTTATCTTCGTGATCCATCACGGTAGCTCAACGGTTTAAAGTCGTCACTTAAAGACAACCAGAAATCTAGAGGTCATTGAAATGCGGCAGAAACGAACTCACAACTAGTGCAGGGTCTTCTTGTTGGTCAGGTTTTCATAAAACAAACATTTTAGTACCAAATTGCAAAACCAAAATTTTGTACAGAAGAACGCATTCCTGATTGGCATAAAGGAATAGAAATGTAACAAATGAGAATTGAAAAGAGGCGTGGTTAGATCTTGGATTAATATTGGAACTTGTGGGGAAAAGAAAATAACTTGCAAAGCTGAGTTTTACTCATTTGTTCCCTTTATTTCATTTTTGCTAGCGTTGACGTCCCCAAAAATTCTAGATCCGAACACAACCAAAATGTCATACTCATCTGTATTTAGTAAGGCACAAGCATGACTTCTGAATCACCCACAAACGCAGAACATTAAAAAGAAAAGAAAATCTTAGAGTACCTCATGAAGTTCATCTCCAACTTTTGTTGCACTGTGGACTCGAAATCTGCAAGCATTTGCTGGAGAGGTAAGAAATTAGCATCCGATGGATTCAACTGCACAATCTGATTGTCTCTTGGTAAACCAAAGCAGTTCTCCCACTCATAAACTTTTCCCATATCAACAACTGAAATACCCAAACTCTCCTGCAAATCCCTCAACAACTCCTTGCTTATAAACAACTGCTGCAGAGCCTTCTCCAGTTTACTACTCACTGAACAAAAGGTGTTTTCCTCTTCAGTCAACAGCCACTCGATCGCATCTCTCTCATCCACCTCTTCACATTCTGTGGCCACCAGGTCATTGTTCGCGCTGTGTTCTTTAATCTCGCAACTCGCTTTCAGCATCAAATCTTCCTCCACTTCAACGCACTTTAATAAACAATCCAGTGTTTGGATCAAGTTTTCCTCTCCAAACGCCTCTGGACTTTTATCCGACTCTCTCGGAGATGCATATGAATCTTTTGTTGCCTCAACGATGAGGAAACTATGTATCTCTTCTCTGATGAGATTCTCGAAATTGTGAGCATCAAATTCCATTTTCCATTCCATGATCATTTCTCTAATGAATACCATGTATATATCCTCCTTCAATTTGCTCTCAATGGAACTTTCAAGAAAATTAAGCGGAGTTCTCACCTCTTGATGGTTTCGGCTAAATGAACAATCCAGTGTTTGGATCAAGTTTTCCTCTCCAAACACCTCTGGACTTCTATCCGATTCTCTCGCAGATGTGTATGAATCTTTTGTTGCCTCAACGACGAGGAAATTATGTATCTCTTCTCTGATGAGATTCTCGAAATCGTGAGCATCAAATTCCATTTTCCATTCCATGATCATTTCCCTAATGAATACCATGCATATATCCTCCTTCAATTTGCTCTCAATGGAACTTTCAAGAAAATTAAGCGGAGTTCTCACCTCTTGATGGTTTCGGCTAAATGACTTGCATATAGGAAATTGGTTTCTCTCTTCCTTGATAAGGTTTCCACTGGAATCACAATCCATCCCCTTTTTCCATTCCTCAACAATTTCCTTCAATAAAAAGGTAAATATATCATCCCTTGTTGCACTGGTAGTTTCATAGTTCTCTAACTCAAGGTAGAAATCTTTCAACAACCCTTTGAAAGGAATGGCATAAGTCTCTTCCATTATCATAATTTCCGCCTTCGAATCATCCCTTTCTTGTTTCAGCCTCCTTATCTCATCATTCAAGCCTGTCTGCTTTCTACAACACATTGAATCAACACATACTTTCTCACCAAGTTCCTGTCCATCTGAAAATTTTACTTTCTCATCTTGAATTTTCCCTTTCCATTTAATGACATTGTCCAATCTTGCGACAACTTCTTGGATCCTTCTTTCTGGGTAATTAGGATCCTCGAGTCTCTTGCTAGATAAGCTCTCCTCCTTTTCACGAAGAATCATCTCCCTCTTCAACCGGTTCAACTCTTCGTGTTGTTTCCTTATGATCGACTCATGACTCTTTATCATCTTCGCGACATGACTCACATCACCATCTTTATCCTCATTGGGTGGATCTTCTGAAACACCAAATTCCGGTAAAGGTTCACTACTCGCTCGCCTTAGCTTTGTTGAAAGTTCTAAACTTTCATGGGTTTTGACCCCTTTAGCTTCCTTTTCGTTTGAACCACATAGATCCCCAAGTTCACGGTGCAAGCAAGTGATCTCCTCCATCAATTGCCTCCAATTCTCATCCAAAAGTCCACTAGGAGATCCATGTTTGGCTCTCTTCTCCAATTCAACTTCAAAAATCTCACCGACATTTTCCATGAACCCCTCAATCAAGATCAACATTGTCTCCTTCTCAATTTCCCACCCCCATTGCTTTTCCAAAGGGCGCATTTCCACATGCTCCATCCTTCCGAAAGCAAGATCCAAAGTCCCTTTCAACCCATCTATGTCCGAGCTCATTCGCTCGATCACTACTTTTTGCTCTGGCCTCGTGAATTGATACTCCGTTGTCATTTCAAATTCCTCACGCAATGAAGGAAACTCGTTTCCACCGGTTAAACTTATCCTCTCATCCTCTAGCTTCTGTTTGATACTCCAGACCTGTTGATCCACAGAATGCTTCAGTTCCCTTATATCACCTCCTCCTTCTCCTTTATCAAATCCCTCGCTCTTTGTCCTTTCAAACTCAACTTTTGCACGGAAAGATACCAATTCCCTCTCTTTCAAATCCAGCGTTTGCCTTAGTTTCCACTCATTTTCGAATCTGTCTAATAGCTCTTTGTCTTTCTCGACCATTCCAATCTGTAATTCCTCGATGCGTCCCCTTACCATGTTTCTGCTTTCCATCAAATCCGAGAGCATTTTCTCCCGATTGGTTTCGGGAACATCTGCCTTTTCTTCAATCAGTTTTGAACACCCCTCCACTAAAATCATGGCCAGTTCATAGAACTTGGATTTTGCACTCAATAGCTCGATGGATCCATCTGTGGATTCCACATTTTCGTGGGCTTTGTCCATTGCAGATCTTAACAGTCTCAGCATTATTGAATCAGATCCTAACCCGCATCCTATGATTTCCCCAAAAATGTCATCCATTTTCAAGAAACACACGCTACTATATAAACAAATCGCGCCTACACGTGGATCAACTCAATCAATCTGTGCAAGTTGTGTTTGCTTTTGTTGAATCGGATGACAGAAAGGGTCTTTGTTTGCTGTGAAATAGGGAACTCAAGGGGGTTAGAGAGAGACTTGTTCTAAATCAATTACAAGGGCCACCCACTTTGTTAGGCTATTTTATGCATTTAGTTCCAAGCCTTTAGTCAGTTATGGTAGTTAGAGAACAGTTGAGAGCTCATCATCTCTATATTGTCCACGTGTCTGCCGTAGCCGCTACAGAAAAGACACGTGGCTAATTTCGAGAAGGAAAAGTCTACAATACACAAATTTTAAAAGGGTGTATCATATGCACATATTTTATAGTTCATTCATAATATTTTTACAGTGTTTCGTAATTTTTGTTCTAGAATTCATAACTTTTCAGCAGTACGATTTGTAACATTTTTATTATGATTCATAACATTTTGGTGTATCTCATAATCTTTTTACGATTTGTAACATTTTCTCTATAATTCATAACATTTTGGGAGGTGCATATGATACACACCTAAATAAAGAGCGTGTATTATATAGTCTTTCCCTTCCGAGAATCGGTCTTAAGAGGATGAGAGGGTGAAGAGGAGCTGCTCCATTAAGTCCTCGTGGATCGAATTGAACAATACACAACGGAATAGAAACATAAGTATGGAACTCTGTTACTGAAATCAGCTTGTCATCCGCCAAAGCATCCTCACATTTGTTGGCTTTCGGTATACACACGCTTGATTGTGAGCGCATCAAACCTCTCGGGCAAGAACCTGCAATCATGAACCACGTTGCACAGGGGTTGATAATCCAAAATGTTTCTTGATAAGAGTACGATAATGTTCATCGCGTCGATTTCCACCTCAATTCTTGTTATGTTTTCTGTATAAGCTAATTGTAGCCCATCCCTTTGTGCCCAGAATTCCGCCATAATGCTGGAGTTACCCTTCATCTCTGGGCAAAAACTCCCAACCAACCTTCCCTCGTGGTCTCAAATTAGACCACCCGTGCTTGCTCTTCCGGTGGTGAGATCCGCCAGCCTATCATTGTTGAGTTTGAATCCATCCACAGGGTCCATCCGAAGAGAATGTTGCTTTTCTCTGTGAATCCGACGAGAATGTCGCTTTTCTCTGTGAATTCCCGAAACAGAAAAGTTTTCTCTGTCATAGTATTAAAGATTTCTCTATTCGTTTTGCTTTCTCGTTCCAGAGGAGTACAAAATCACAATGAGATACAATTCTGATGAAAGAACCATTCTTTTCCAAGTAGTGACAAGTACTGAGTTTTTCCAAGACACATCAAATACAAGGGCAAATTTATGACATCAATGATCACTTAATCCTCGTTTATTTCGGGGTGTACGTTAATGTAATGCAATAAAATCCCACCTTATCTTAACGAAGAAACAGAGGACCAATTATTCACCTACGCCCCACCAACTCCCACGGCAGTTTCGGCCTCACCGCTGCTGCGTTCAGCCCTAGTCCTCAACCACTCAACAACCTCCCCAAACACCAACTCGACATTCTCTTCCGGCTCACCAATCAGCTGGTGCCACATCCCCGGGTAAACCCGAATTGTCTTATCCTTACTCGCCGCTTTCTCATACAACTCCTCCACACAAGCCAGGTCGCAAACCACGTCGCCGCCACCGTGTACGATCAAGAATGGCACATCCACCTCTGAAAACCTCGATTGCACCTCTCTACATATCCTAATCAGCTCAAGCGCTGTCGCGGCTCGAGGCTTTGCCGTGCTCCGCCGTGGACTCGCCAACGCTAGCCTCCGCTTCCACTCCTCCTTGAACGAAACCTCCGGAATCGATCCACGAGTGGGAACTACCTGCAGGGACGGACACAAAATTTGAGCATTTGGTGACCAAACATTACAAATGAAATTGGAACATATGAAAAATACTACCGGAACAAATTGCGAAAATGCAACTAAAAATTATTATCATATACTTGTACACGTGGACCTCACAAGATGCATAGACCTCGAACAAAACCAAATGCATATGTATTCGGATTTGTGTCCGACCATCTGCATAAAATCGTGGGGTACTATTTTTGCTCCACATATAAATATACTCGAAAAAAATACTCGCATTATTGTGTATTCAGATATTTTTCAAACCCAAAATGCAGAGGCGGATGTGCCATCTCTCTTCTCTCTGTCATGGTCTAAAATGCAGTAATAAGAGCATCTTCAAGGAAGTTAGCAAAATTCTATACCCAATTTAGCTTTGATGACACATCTAGTATAATGGCAAGTTGAGGAACCATTTGCAACCAGTCGACTCTAAGGGACTCTTGTCACTCTTGAACCTTTAAATTTGTTACTCCTACTACTCTGTTTGACTTTAAAGGATCAACTTTTCCAAAAAAATTCAATTAAGGGGAAATTATAGTTACCCCCCTCTAACTATGCCTCGGATACACTTACCCCCTCTAACTTTTTTTTCTGACACTTAACCCCCTCAAACTAACGAAAATTCACACGGTTAAAACTTCAAACGGTCATAACTTCTTCGTCCAAAATCGAAAATAAGCAAATTATATACCGATTTTGAGGTCTTGAAGTCAGCTTTCTAATGACACCAAAATCACATCATGATTTAAAGCACACAAAAAGTTATGATCAAAAGAGTAAGGGCTGGTAGACAGAAAGACCGTTTTAATCATAACTTTCTGTGTGTTTTGAATCGTGATGTGATTTTGGTGTCATTAGAAAGCTGACTTCAAGATCTTGAAATCGATATATAATTTGCATATTTTCGATTTTGGACGAAGAAGTTATGACCGTTTGAAATTTTGACCGTGTGAATTTTCGTTAGTTTGAGGGGGTTAAGTGTCAGGAAAAAAAGTTAGAGGGGGGTAAGTGTATCCGAGGCATAGTTAGAGGGGGGTAACTATAATTTGCCCTTCAATTAATCCACCAATAACTATTGTTATATTTGATGAAGTGTCAATTTTGAGTAATCACTATTGTTATATTTGAATGTGTCTTGAAGGTCATGGGTTTGAGTTGCGGAAACAACCTCTCTACTCACACAGATAAGACTTCGTACATCAACTCTTTCCGGACTCCGCAATGGCAAGAACCTCGTAAACTAGGTTTGCCCTTTTTATCCTCTATCTTCAAATTTGAAGAGTGAGAAAGCTACACCAGAAAGGTGTAGGAAGTTTTCTACCTCCCCTATGGTTCCTTGTGCTAACATAGTGTTTGTATCAAAAAAATAACTGCCCACTAAAAAGCTGCCACGTGGTGCTGGCTCCATGTATTTTTGGTGCAGCCGAACTTGGGATTACTTGGAGATAAAAGGGTTCAAATCATGGACTTTATGGCAGTTGGTTTGGAGTTCATGGGACACTTGGCAAGGTACAATCCATTGGCCAATTTGCCTACAAGAACTTCTCGTGCATGTTGCAAAGTGGGGGTAATGGGATTGTGGCAAGTAACAGCCATTTTCAGGCTATAAAAAGAGAAGACCAAGATCGGAGAATGGCCTCTTCAAACACACAACTTCAAGCTGCTACTACAATTATCTTTTATTTCGGCTCCGGCCACACTATGTTTATTTTTCTGCACATTTCAATTTCAACAACTTCGTAGCTGCTTGTAACTTTTATTATTTTCGGCAATGGAGGTCCCAAGCATTTCCATTTCAACAGTGTCCTTTACGTTTGAGCACAGAGCATTTTTCATTCCCACGGTGTTTACAAGTTTGAGTACCACACTCGTTCTTCTCTTTGAGAAAATGGTAAAGACCTCTTCCATTGAGGCAAAAAAGAACCAACAGTAGATTTCATGTACCGCACACAACTTGCCTGTTCATCAAAAGTTAGAATCAGGTTCTCTAGCCTAATTCACATTTGGATCACCTCACGGTCCTGGCACGCCCGCGCATCTCAATCACATGGCCAAGGCGTATGTTTCACTTATTTTTTTCGAGGGAAACACATGGATCTTTAGTTTAGTTTTTACTTTGCTATCTCCCTTGCACATGCTCTAATGAAACCTTTGCTTGCTACTCATTTTCACTACTCGAATCTCCGGCCTCCTAGTTGTTTGGGCTGGCAGACTAAATAGTTTAAAATTTTTGCTAATAAAACTATTATCACTACCTCCCAAATTGCTTGCTTATACGAAACATCATGTCTTTTAGAATAAAAAATAAAATACTTCCGAGCATAAATTTTATAAATATGTTTACAATTTACACCATATGAAATACACTCGACAAACAATATAGGACGGGATAGTACAACTACATAAAATAATAATAATAAAAATTGAAACTTTTCCAGAATAGTGGTTGGATGTATATAGTACAACTACCAAAACTCCGTGTGGGGCCACTCCGAGTCCCACACAGATGATCCAAATTAGTCAACAATTTTAAAAATAAAAAATTGAGTGAGCCTACGCGGAAATTGTCTCAATCCAATATGTGTAGGTGTTCGATCCAAAATTTCAAAAATAAGATAATCCGAGCCATTCACAAATAGAAGATTGAAACAAGCACCTACACATGACGATTTCTGCGTGGGCCCACTCAATTTTTTTTTTTTAAATTATTAAGGAGCTCGGATCATCCATGCGGAGCTCGGAGTAGGCCCACACGCGTGAGGTGATCGGGTGTTCGGTGGGTGTATCATCTTTCAAAACAATAATGCTACTCACATAACAATTTAAACACAACTTACACAATCTCTTACATACATACAAGATACATACATAGTAGTGTGTAGAGTCTACAAGTATGTGAGATGTTGTATTTGATATTGTATTTTAATTATTGTGTGAGTATTATTTTTGATAAAAAAAATACCCTTAAGCCGTAATTAAAGTTTAGGTGCCGTTTCGCTTTCTTTTTAAACCATATTTTTAAAAAAATATGTAATTTTAAATTCAAATATAATGAAAATAAAAAATATTTTTTAAATTTTTTTCATCTTCTAAAACATCTTAACAAGATCTATCAAATAAGATTCATATTAATAAGAAAATTATTTAAATAAATACATAATTTTTGACTTAAAATTACCTCTCTTTTTAAAAAGTTCTTTTCATTAGAAATTGGAACGACCCTTTACCTGCCACGTCGGCACCACCGCCGCTAATATGGACAGGAAGTGCTCCAGCGGCCACGGCGGCTTGTACTTGTCGCTGATCCCACACATAGCGCCGTTGAGCACGATCCCGTCGTACGGTCGGCCGCCGCGCCGGAGAGCTATCAAAAGAACGATCGCTCCGCCAAGGGACTCGCCGTAGAGGAACGACGGCAGCGACGGCGCGTGGCGAGCGCGGAAGGAGTCGAAGAAGGAGACGCAGTCGTCGACGACGGGGTTGACGTCGGGGATGTGGTTGGAGAGGCCCTCGGAGAAGCCGTGGCCCTGGTGGTCGATGGCGCACGTGGCGAATCCAGATTTGGCGAAAAGGACGGCGGTCAGCTGGAGGAACCAGCTGGTCTCGCCGGTGTAGCCGTGGACGACGGCGACGGTGCCGAGGATTTCGGTCGGGGGGAGTGGGGTCCAGGACTGGGTGAAGAGTTTCATGCCCCTAGGGTTTGTGATGTACTCGGAGGAGTGAGTCACTGAGTGGTGGGCGTAGAACTCGGACGGGGTTAGTGAGCCGAATGGGCTCTTGTCGTTGGCCTCCGATACAGGGTGCACCATTTCTGATCAATTGTACTTTTTGTTTGAATCAGGATCAATTGTACTGAGCCTGCTATATTTGAGAGAGAGAGAGAGAGAGGGAGGGATTTTGGGATTTGTGTAGGAGAGAGAGAGAGAGAGTGAGAGTGAGAGTGAGGGTAAGAAAGATTTTTTCGAGAAATTAATGGGAGATGAAGGAGGTGGTTGGGGTATTGTTTTTGTCGTGACCAAAATATGATATCTGGTGCCAAAAATTATCCGCTATTATATTTATTTAATTCAGCTAATTTTGCCATCCACCTACTTGTTAATGTTACTTTCTTTTTTATTTTATTAGGATAAATTTAATAAAACATCCTTGTATTTGAAAAATAAGAAAAAGCTAGTATCATAAATCATAAGGGTGTTTTAGGAAATTCACATTAATAAAAGCAAAAGAGGAGTGATGTTAACAAATAAAAGAGTGGTAAAATAAATAGTCTTATTTAAAATGATTTTCCAATTTCATTTCTGGCCATAAACTTTTAAATTTTGTTTTTTTATATTTAAAATAGTAAATAATTTGTTTTTTTTTCTGATATTTGTAATAGAAAAAATAAACTTGAAGTGTTGTTTTTTGGGAATTACTAACCATTCTAGTTTAAAAATGTACTAACAAATAAAATATGGAGTAGTTCTTGCTTGTAGCTTTCTTTCTTTTTTATTTATCAGCAAACACTTTTTTCGTGTGATACACAATCAGTGATTATAATATAGGAGTATTAAGTTTTATTTACTAAAATATAATCCTTCTTATCAATTAGAAGTGAGCTGCTAAACAAATAGGATGGATCCGCAACATGATGTTTAACTTTTGAATTTTACTATTTAATCAAAATTTATATTATAAAATAGAATGAAAAATGTCTACGCATATAAATTGTAACGACCCTAATTTTAACCATATTTTTTTCAAATAAAATTTAGGGACCTTACTCTTAAATTATTAATAAACTAGGATGAGTTGTCTAGTTAATCTAATTTGTGTAATTGTCTAGGTAACTAAAAACCCTAACTAAACGACTTTCCTAATTAAACCCAACCTTATACTCCACCATCACCTCACTACCTATCACATTTCTTTTTTCCCCAAAATCAGCCGAACCACCGCCCTCTCCTCTGCCATTTGCAGCAGCAGCTCATAAATAATGCTACACGTATGATCGTTATGCAAAATTCTTTATACAATTAATATTTGATCATTTATTGCTTTAATTAACAGTCATGATTCATTTTATTTATTATCGGTTATAAATTATTAATAAATTATTTTTAATCCAAACCATTTAAACACATCTAAACGGTCAGAATTAATTATATAACGTATCAATTGTGTGTAGCATTTTTGACAGCTCCATCCCCATTACCTCCTTCATATCTCACTCTTCCCCACACTCCATCCTCTCTTTTCCAAAATAAATCAAACCAAACCCCACCCCCATTCTCAATTATTCGGCTGAAGGAGATAAAAGAAGAAAAAAATTACCTCCTCCCAAAACTCGACCACACACATATGCTATAATAACCTATTATTTCCTCCCTCCTTTTTTAAAGTTCAGTATTCTATTTTGGACTGTCCATTAATAAATGTTTATTTTATAAAATTAATGGGTAAAAATTGATACATTTTTCATTTTGCTCCTAAAAATAGATTTCATTTTAAGAAATTAGTAAGTAAAAGTGTAATAATGATATCTCCATAGAAAGTAAGTAGAAAAAATGAGATAAAAATTAATACGATAGGTATAATGATGATATTTTATTAATAAGTTAAAATTACCAAGAGGGGCACTTGAAAATGAGGAGTGCTACGGACAAAGAAAATTGATAAAAAAATACCCTTAAAGTGTACATGAACGGCTCAGATTCATTGTGCAGTATATCTGAATCGTTCATATACACTTTAAAAATATTTTTTTTACCTATTTTCTTTGCACTTAGCATTTCTCTTTGAAAATAGGCGAGGAAGTACCATTTTTCTTACCCATTGATCATTCCACTTCGTCATTCTCTCCTCGAATCAAACCCAACAAATTCTCTCCTTCCCTATTTTCTTTCGGCAAAACTCACACACAGTCACACATAGGAGCAGCGAGAGAGAGAGGAGGAACCGGAGCCGAACCACCAGCCGGATCCCACCATCACCGCCGGTTTCCACCATCATTGCCGAGCACCACCACCACCACCTGAGCTCCTCTCCAGCTGCCGACCAGTACAGCCACCACGGAGCAGCACCACCCCTGCCGTGCTCATCCTCATCTCAGCCAAGCTCCGACACGCGACCGAAATCTCTCCGAACCCCTGCCGTGCTCATCCTCATCTTAGCATTTCGGTGTGATTGTATATTTGTATTCGAACCCAACGTCACCGGTTGAGTCCGGCCGAAACCCACTGTTTTTCCGACGTTAAACAGCCACGGGAATTTGAAATGGATTTTGGAATAATTACAGTTTAGCCCCTCAAGTTAGGTTAGTTTATAAATCCAACCTGAGTGTATTAGAATCTAATATTATAAGCCCTAAAGTTAATTAGTTTCCGGTTTGATCCTAGTTTTTGTAGCAAATGTGAATTATTATAATGCCGTCAACACTCCGAAATGATTTAGAGTAGACGTAGATTTTTGGTCCGAAAAAGGAAAGGAAAAACAAGAGGAATCGAATTAGTTTTTTTAAATAATTCCGATTGCTAAATTATGTTACTTCTTTTTTATGTGAAATTACTAATGCCTTGTTTTCTTTCAAATTCAAAAAGAATTTTTCAAAAAATTCCCCTTAGATTTCACTTAGATTCCCTCTACTTCCAACATTTCTCTCTCTATCTCTCTCCACTTATTACTCCTACAATTTTTCAAAAAAATTTTCAAAAACCAAACCAAACAAGGCATAAATTATTCTTACCTCTTGAATCACTTTTTCTATATGAATAGCAATTTGATATTTTCACGTAAATAAGAACAAAGAAGGGACTGCCATTTGATAAAAATGAAGTATTAAAATCATTCCCCTGGATAAATCCCCTCATGTATTAGGCTCTTTATGGAGAAGAATGCCTTTTCTCTTGCACCTCTTCTTCTCCGCAGAATTTTAATGCAATGGGGATTGCATTGCACAGTGGGCCTTTGAGTATAAAAAATAAAATAAAACAGACAAAAAGTCTAGAAAACTGGCTCAAAAGTTGTTTTTTTTAGCCCAAAATTCATCAGATGACAAGTTGGGCCACTTTTCCGGACTAGTTACTGCCACCAACTGCGTCCGGACCTAGTGTCTGGACCCGAAAAAGTTACAATGCAAACTCCAATAATTTTGACAAAATACAGAAACGCCAATTATACTAACATTATTAGTTTAAGATTATTTCAATTAAACACTTAAAATAACTTGGACATGTATTTTGGTGCAGTTTTTGATACCTAAAAATAAAAGTACAGATTTTTTTATTTTGTGAAATAAGGTGTAGAATATCTTATTATCAAGTAAATGTCTAGATTAATTTTTGTCATTCAATAAAAACACTCTTGAATTAAGTGCATTTTTGAAAAAGTTATTTTACAACTTCAAATAAGCAAAAAAAAAAAAAAAACTACATATTGAAATTTTGTGAGATTATCTATGGGGTATAAAAAACACATAGTACAAAGATACCGGAGATATTTGGGAGCCAATTTTTTCTAGATCACATATATCAATTTGTAAATACAAATTTTGGATTATAATCACAACTCGCAAAAATGTCTGGATAACATGAGTGGAATAAAATTTTATAGCAAAATAGTGTTTGGAAGTATAAGAGCAGGGCTGGCCCAATGGGGAGGCCCAAAAGGTCGCCACCTTGGGCCTCCATATTTTGGGCAAAAAATGGGACACCCATTTTTAAATAAGTATATATATTTTCTGTGTGCAACTATAATACAAACTCCTCGTAGAATTTGTTTTGCAAAAAAAAATTTCTTCTATGTAGGGCACTATTCTACCACTTGGCCTAGGGCATCTAAATACCGGCCCTATATAAGAGTAGTAGATTAATTTTATCTTTGATTTTGACCATTATGCCCTAGCCTTCTATTTATTATACTATTAACCTCCAACGCATAAGTTTCGTAATCAATAAATACGAAATATGTTTTGTGTTTAGGTTGGCAAATTTGGCATTGATCCCAGATTCCCAATAAAAGGGAAAGAAAAAAGAAGAAGGTAATTACTCCAAGGGAAATGATATTGACACTCTAAAAATTGAAGCAAGCACTCCAAAATCAGTGTAACTTCAAAATCACTTTTCTTTATTTTTTGGAGTGCCTGCACCAATTTTTAGAGTGCCAATATCATTTTCCTTACTTCATATAGGAGGTGGATATGTCTGTTACGGTAACGTGATGTGCTATTCAAAAGAAAAATGGTAAGTGTAAAGAAAATAAGTAAAGAAAAGACCCTTAAAGTATACATGATCAGCAATATTTATTTCCCCAATTCGAACTTCTCCCAGTTGGGTGTCGAGCGAGTGGCACGTGGCAGTATCCGTTGGCGATCTCAACCATTCAAAAGTATTTTTGACAGTCCAGATTTATTTTCTCGCCCCCTCACCCCACTACTGCCGCTCCTCTTTTTCTCTCTCTCTCTTCCTCTAAAATTCGGACCGCCCTAAACATGTTTGGACAGCTGGAATAACTAACGGGGTATCGCATGTGTGCATGGTACAACCTATTGGGATTAAATGCAGAAGCACCCAAGAATCGATATTCAAATACAACCACAATTGCAACCAATGGAAGTATGATGAAAAATAAAATAGAGAGAGACACGCAAGAGTTAAGTGGTTCGGGAATAACACTCCTAATCCGCGGAGAGAATCCCGTTATTTCACCATTGAGAGAATTAATACAAGAGATGACGCGGCGGAATTCACAAGAGATTAGTTAGTGTACTAATCCAAACGAGATAAACAACTCGTCGCAACGAGCAAATCTTGCGCACAAGAAAGAAAAAGATAAACTCTGCAACATTATTGATTTAAAAAAGTTTTTAAATAATTGAATAACTTACGCCCCTATTTATACTAATAGGTGTCCTAACAATAAGGTAACTACTTAGAATGGAAATCAAGCAAACCAATACTTGGAAACAAAGACTAACAAAATTAAAAGACTAATAGGAAT
>BPLS01000251.1:129151-201333 GCA_019656275.1 Rhododendron kiyosumense
AATCCCACCGGCCAACATGTGTGGCGGATAAAAATATTAAGGCATAGTGTAGCGGTGACCCAACACCACTATGTAATTGCTCAATGCTAACAGAGTAAATTAACTAGTACTACTTTTTAAAGGAAAAAGCTCATTTTCGTTGTTAGTTCTTTTTTTTAATTTTTTGGTTAAAAAAATGCCTCGCGCGAATTACTTTTGTCTTTGATGAACTTTCTCCAACAAGATCATAATTTTTCACTTGTTAGATTGCTCTCATCATGGCGAATCACAACTAAATGCAAAACTAACAAAGGTTAATAAAGACAAAATAAGAACAAAAAAAATTAATTTTAGGCCAAACCTTGCCTGGCCTAACAAACTCCAAAATACTGCTAAAGCATGAAGACGTATGCTAAACTTTGGATTACAAGGGGGATGAATCAGCTGCATATCATCCAAGAAGAGTCAACAATCACTTGAATACTAAGGTTTCTGTACGGATCATGGAATTCTGAAGGGTTTTATTGGGAAAGAAAAATGAAGGGATTAAACTAAACGAACTTTGATTTCCCTTAAATCATCCTTACCCTTGGTAATCAGTCAGAAATCCATGATTCAAACACACAGCCTAATCAGATTAATAAAAGTATTTCAAAAGCTGTACAGACTTAGGCCTCAATTGTCTTCTTTGTACAAGGAAATTCCAGGTGTTGAAGTCGTCCCAAACGCATATCCTGTATCAGTTTTCTTCTTCACAAGCTGAAATTAGAAAAGGAAACAAACCTTAGAATGGCCTAATTCAAGAAATTTCTGTCGCAGCAAAGTGGTTTGTGCAAAACTATCAAAAAAACAAAACACTAAAACAGAAACAATTGCTTGTGCAAGACTTACAAATCATTCAATGAGAACAGTTTTGCAGTTAAATTGGTAGATAATCAAATATGGTCAGAGTAGGACATACACAAAATAATGCCCATTTGGGGGCCATATTTCAATGTCAACTATGCAAACGGGACAGCCTAATAAACATCACTGACAAGAAAGTGAAAAGGAGAAATCATCAGATCAAATGCAAAACAAATACCATGGGGCGCATTACATATCCATGAAGAAAATAAATCGTTTCGTTCTGACCTAGTGATACTTTGGGGACGCCAAGTCGCCAATATATAGTAAGTTAATTATAGGTACTGAAAAGGTCAAAGTCCGGGAAAAGAAGAAGAAGTTACCCCTCAGTCTCGGGACTAAGTGCTCTAGATCATAAATTTAGAACTCAGAGGTTGGTGTTATGGCTTTTGATCAACCCAGTCGTCCAAATGCTAGATAGAAAACATGCTTTAGGCAGCTTAGTTTGACAGTGTAAATGTCAATTATCCTAAATACAATAAATCAAGTAATAAGTCATCAAATTCTACTTGCAGTCCAACTTACAAAGACATAACTGAAGAGGTCATGAGTAGTATTTGCACTCAGTAAGGTTAATTTGAGGAACAACCATTTAAATTACTTCCCAGAGTATCATCCTAGTTTCACTATTCTTCATATATTTCTAAATTTTTTATCCAACAAAGATATGATAAATTTAAGAAAAAAAATCTTGAAATTATGTAGATCTCTAGCCCTGAAAATACAGTACGCTCAACAAATCAAATCCTTTAAACGGGAAATTTAGGAATTTTTCTGGACCATTTTCCTCCAAGACTCAAGGTAGTTAAATCCAATAAGTCAGTTATCAACAAAAAGAAAAGACAAATAAATCACTACTTTAGTGATGCTACAAGGCAGTGGAGTATGCACCAAGCAAAAAAAGCCTACCACATAGTCAGAAATTTCAACCAACCTTCCCTCAAAAACAAAAACAAAGAGCGATTCTAACCCTTGCTCTAACATACTAGAGAGGGAATTTACAGAAACGCACAATCAGCACCTGGGGATTGGTTTTGCTTGAAGCATGAAGAAAATGGTAACTCCATGACTTCTGTGAACATTAGTTGCCATATATGCCGAATTCAAACATACATTATAGGTGAATGTTATACACAACACCCATGCTCCCTCCACCCCCTTGGCCCTCACAACACACCCTTCTCCCTCCACCTTCTCTTTCACAACACCACACCCCACCCCACTCCCAGACACGTCTAATTCGAATTATGCATATAATGACCTGCCACACCACAAACACCGTGTATATCGCCAAATTAAAGAAATACACTATACTAAACATGAACATTTTGGTGTGTCCCTCTTTCCTCAAATCCAAATTAGAAGTATCCGACCCTAAGAAACATACCTGCATCCCACAACCCAGTCCATGTAACATAGCCCCTCACTAATAAGTCCCAGATGACCCTATAGCCCTTGGTATAGTTCAAATAGGTAGAGAAGGGACCACCATCAGCCGCTTTCTCCCCACACCCACAACTCTCGTACTGCGATTCCCCCTTCCACACCCACCCTCCCTAACACAAAAGCCCCCTCTTTCTCATACCTTTCCTCCCTCCCTTCTCCTCCTTTCCAATCTTTTATAACATTGTTCTGTGTTCAAGTTCAAGTTCAAGTTCAACCACACAAGTACTTCTTTCTCATCGTTATGAGCCTGATGAGGAATTCGAAAAAAAAAATATTAAGAGTTCAAAGGCATTCGGAGTTACTTTGAGAGATTTCAACATGTAACCAAACCAAAACTTAAATTCCAACATACAATCAAACCATACAAAACTAAAACTTGCATTTCAACAGATAATCAAACCAATCCAAACCCGTACATTCTAATCAATTGCCGCCGGCCATCATTTTTCGGCAGTCCACTTCTCAAGCACCTCAACGTGTTGTAACCAATCACATTAAGAAAAGTGTGACCCCTAAGGTGCTCTATCTTCAGTCAGCCCTAAACCCGTACACTTGAATTCCGATTGATCCCGAGACAAAAATATAAGAATGAAACCCTAACCCCATCGATAACAACAAAGCATACAACCACAATTCAGCCTATTAGTATTTACAAACTACTCCATATAAGCTTAATCACCAAGTATTCCGTAATACATCAAAAACACAGAATAAAAAATCAGACGTATTTTAAATTTTCGATAAGCAATTAGTATTTTTTTATAATTGGGTGCGAGAAAAAAGTACCTCCACAGCAGAAACAACAGTAACAGCAAGAGAGGATCATGAGCAGCTCTCGGCACAAGGCCAGGGCCCCACCGGCACGATTATTCGAATCCGAAACAACACCGCCATCGTCTCCTTGTGGTTTATTGTCGGTATCGTCCAAGAGTTTGTCCTGACTAGTGGTGGGAGATTGAGATCCATTCTGCTGTTGTTTCTTCTTGACGTTCATCCTGTGGATGTTCCACTCCAGCTTCTCGAGGTACGCGTGCTTGAACGAGTCCCTGATCCTCATCGATGGCCATAGATGCATCCTCTCTCTCTCTCTCTCTCTCTCTCTCTCTCTCTCTCTCCGAACAGTTTGCACTTGAAATTGAAGGGAAGAAGGATTTTTATTTTTTTTTTGGCGATTTGGGGTGTTGAAAGTGACGTGTTTGTGCAGAACTACGAGTTAACAGAGAAGGGTGATTTACGCCAACCTCCCTTGAGGTTTCTTACAAATACATCGGGCCCCAAATATCTCAACTAATTACATCGGATTCCCTGGAATGCGAATAACGTAGATCAGGTAGAACCACTCCGTTAGTCTTTCATTAGATTTGTGGATTTCAATTTGTTGACCTTCATAAAATCTTGTGTAGCTTCCATTTTTTCCTTAAGAAAATAAAAAAAGAGAGAAAAATTAGGAATAAAAACGAAGAAAGAAAAACTCTTTCTATTTCTGAGTTGAAATGAGGAAAGTAAAATCTCTCGTCTTTGTTTAATCACTCCTGTTTAACATTGCTCCTACAATTTATCTATAAATTTTCCTCTTATATTTATTTTAAATTTTTTACATGCAAAAAAACCTATACTAGTCTTATCGGGTGTTCCGGTTTCTCCAAAAAGGAACTTTTAGAAAAGGAAGGTAATTTTAAACTTAAAAATAATGTGTTTAAGCAAATAATTTTTCTACCAATATGGATTTTATTTGATAGATCTCATTGAGATCTTTTAAACAATACAAAAAAATTTAAAAATTATTTTTTTTCATTATATTTAAACTTAAAATTACCTTCCTTTTGAAAAAGAAGGTTTAAAAAAAAAAGCGAAACAGCACCTCAAATGGGTAGGGAAAAATTCGATGACATCGAAGTTCGAACCAGATCCTCATAAAGGAAGCACCTTACCACTTGAGCTTTATTCTTATTAGGGGTGTTATTCGGTCGGGCCGGGCTGAGGTGTTTTGCCAGAAACCGATCAGGTTCGGGATATGCAATTTTGGGACCGATCCCGACCGGTATTAATTTCGGTTCGGGGTGGATTCGGTCCAATCGGGGAATTCGGTCTTGTCAACAAAGGAAATCAAATGAAATGGACCAGAGAAAGAGGAAATCACAAATTGAGAAGGAAATGGACCAGAAGCTATTACATCATGGATTGAGAAGGAAATCACAAATTGCATGGAAATCAAACGAAATGGACCAAACCCAAAAAGGAAATTATGGCTTTGTTAATGACAAAGCTGTCAACTTGTTGGGGAGAGTCCAAGCAGTTGCCCATGTCGATGCAATCTATACGTACCACACTGATTCATAAATAAAGCTATGCACCTTTTGCTCTATCTCGTTCGTCTTCCTCCTCTCCACTGTTTTGCAGAGAGGAGAGAGAGAGAAAGGGAGGAGACAGAGAAAGAGGCTCCACACAAGAAAATTGATGCAAAGGAGAAAGCACAGAGAGTATGGGTGTTACGAGGGGGGAGACGAGCTCTGGAGCTTGGCTGCCGGCTGCGTGATCTCTGATTCTCTGAGATGAGAGTTGGAGATAAGAGGGGATTTAGAGTTTTCAATAGACGGTCAAGATTTAAATGAACGGTCAAGATTAATTTGAAATATATAAAAATATATAAAAACACATAATCGGTCGGTTTAGTCTGATTTTCGGTTCGGGGTGTTTCGGTCAGTTCGAGTAGGTTCGGACTTGTCTGTTCGGTCCGGACGGTCCAGATTTTAACAAAATTGAGACCGAACCGAAATAAGTTCAATCGGTTTGGTCCACCCCGAACCCAAAATTTTTTGCTGCCACCTCGACCGAAGACCGAACCGAACGATCGGTTTTCTCGGTCCGGTCAAGTTCGCAACACCCCTAATTCTTATACTTTTACTGCAGCTAGTTCAATTTTGTCCACTGTATTAATTACTATTAAATGCTTAGATTTTGCTGGAACAAAAGGAATTTCTCATAAATTTCAACCTTCTATGTCTCGCTGTGGCCCAATAAGGTTTTCGCTGTGGCCCAATTAGTGTTGGACTGGGACTGAGCTTTCGGTCCAAATTGAGTTTTTCAGGTTGAATTTAGATATTGGTTTAAAAAAAGGGAAAATCACGGCTAATGACGTATTTTGATAATTAATATTCGCCAATGACATTTTCAGCATTAACAAATATTCTCAGCATATATATTCTTGGCGGGTATTAATTATTAAAACACATCTTAGGCCGTCATTTTTTTCCCCATAACAATAGAGCATTCGTTTTTTTTTTTTTTATAACTCACATGTGTTCTGGTTAGCTTACGTACACATTAACTATTCAACCAATGTGTTTGGATTATTGGTTGTGTAGCATTTTTCTTAACCAATTACACAGTCCACTTGAGGAAATTTTTTTTATAACTCACATGTGTTCAAGTTAGCTTACGTACACATTAAATATTCAACCAATGTGTTTGGATTATTGGTTATATATCATTTATTTGTCTTAACCAGTCACACCGTACACTTGCAAAAATTCCAAAAGGAGTTTATAGCCCCTGATCAGAGGTTTCGAATTCCTGAGACCCTAAACGGTAACAAACCTCCAAATTCCATGCAGCCAACCTCTTAGGCCCCGTTTGATAACCATTCTAGGCATTGGGATTGGACTACCAATCCCATGGATTTCACAATAACTTGTTTGGTAACCAAAAAGAGGTATGAACTAACTATCCAATGGGTTTGGGAGCTGGCCATTAGGGGGTATTGGTAGAGGTCTCTCCCACTTGGTATTAGGGGGTATTGTTGTATTCTGAGATGAATAAGGGCTTGTGGACTAATAATCTCATAATCTAATTCCATTTCAAACAAACATACTCATCATCAGTTCCATCTCTGTTTGTTTAATATTCTTATATTAATACATTTAGTACCCACTTAGTTTAGTCTTATAGCTTTGATACCATGTTAGATTTTTTGAAGGATTCTAACCTAAAATCAATTGGTCATAGGTGGAGTAACCTCTAGAATTTATTAACCAAATTTGAGGGGCCTAGATGAGCAATGTGGAACAAACCTGCATGTATTATCTTATCTTGGGTGATGTTCTCCTTCCCAAAGTCGTCGGTCGTCTGGGATAATTTTTAGCTTTTACAATTATTAATTCTTAAAAAACAATTATCATGGTTTGAATTTATCGATTATTAATTCGACCATCGACGTCTTAGGATAACGATGAACATAAACTAGTACAAAAAACAAAAACAAAAACAAAAACAATGACTAATTATAATTATAATTAATTAGTACAACTTCCTTGGTCAATACGTCGGGATTGTGGAAATTTGATACTGGAGTTTTTACTTTTTATCGTGTACAAGAAGTCTAAGGGGTGTTAATTGCTAGTTTATTTGTGGTTGGGAAGTTGTTAGGTATTTCGGCAGTGAATAAATTATTGAGAGATGTCAAGTTATTTTCGGTAATGAGTTTGTGAGTAAAGTTACTGTAGCAAAAAGAATTTTTGTTGACAATTTTTTGTTAGTGGAAACTAGGGGTGAGAATGATTTAGATTGGTTTAGTTTTATAATAAACCAATAACCAAACCAATACATACGGATTATGAATTTGGAGAACCAAATCAACCAAAAAAAAAGAAGAGAACCAAACCAATTCAAACCATTAAAATACGGTTCAATTTCAGTTTTAAACAACGGTTTGCTTTGAACACTAAGCTATTATTTTTGAAAAATATTAAAGTACTTTGAAATTGATAAATTAAAAAAACTTATATTAAAATTAATTTCATTCAAATTACCAAAACACACTAAAATCAAACAATTAATTAATTATTGCGGTGGATTTATAGAAGTTTAGTCTAAATTATCTTGGTAGGGAACGAAAACTAAATATTGCGGTAGATTTAATACGATCAATAAATTAGGAAAGTTGTTGACTAAAGCTCCTATATTTATCTGGTGAATAATAATTAAATTATATATGTGTGTGTGTATGTGTATTATATGATTTGGATCAATTTGGAATTATAACCGTGAACGTGAATCCACAAACCAAACCGTATAACGCAGTTTCTAATTTTTTTTAAATCATACTATTAAAAAATCGAACAAAACCTTTCGGTTTGGATTGGATTCGCAGTTTGACAGATTTTTTGCTCACTCTTAACGAAAAAAGGATGATAAAATGCTGAAAATTTTTTGTTAGTGAAAACGATATAGTAAAATTCGTTAAGTTTTTAATGTTTTTTTTGTTAATGGAAACACCCGCCGAATAGAGTATTGTACAGATAAACAAACAAGAACCTAATGAAACTCTAATAGGGAAAAGACAAAAACTTAGCTAGGCTGAGGGAGGGTAACTCAATTAATTCTATCTTGATTGAGAGGTTTAGAGTTAGGAAGCGGAGGTATTATTACGAAATGTTGAGCCTAATATTTCCAACAGACGTGTGAAGTAGTTGTAGTAACCGTGAACCTAGCTAGTTCACGTTATAGGTAACCAAACCAGTCTTCCTCAAGAAAATAAAGGTGAGCATCATACCGGCCCAGCAGAGCAAATCCCAACCATTCGTTAGTGTTTTCAACAATTAGGATTTAAATGAAATTTTTTCGGAGAAGAGTTATTCTTCTCTTTCCCAAAAAAAAATTCATTTGAATCCGAACCGTTAAAAACGGATTAAGAAATCCTGTAGTGCAAGACCCTACAAGGAACCCTGTAGAGCACACACGAATCATTGATCTTGACAATTAATAGTTCAGATAATATTTTCGTTTGTTAAACCTACAACCACTGATCAATGGAAAAGTCTATAAGCAGAATAATCATACCAATGCTTGTCTCAATACTATTGGAGACCAATTGATTGATTAATTGGGAAGAAATTACTTTTCCTGAGAATTGACTCCTTTAATATATTCTATATCAAAATCAAATGCGGATAACTCTGACTGCCACCTGACAAATATTTGCTTTGAAACAAGGTTTTTAATATCTTGCTTTGCAGCACTACAATCTATGCTAATAAGTGCAAAACTAAGAAAAAAATTGGAAGAACTCCAGTTGGATGAAGAGTTAAAACAAACTCTTTTTAAATTTATTACCGGTCACAATTAATTTTTAATATGGACCATTGATTAATGAAATTGACAGTAGTGTGCCGCTCTACAAATGCACTACACGGGGTGCACTACAGCACCCCAGATCCGTTAAAAGCACTGACCAACAGCTGTAAAACGCACTACACACCATATGCCATGTACTCCAACCTGCACTACAGGTTTCCGAATCTTGGAGCTGAAGTTTCTGGGAAGGTATGATGGTGGGGGGTTAAAGTCTATGGCGAAGCATGCGTCATGCATGTAGTACTTATTTGGTGTCAAAGACTTGGTGGGTGGGGTGTGCCCCTTTTCTTCCCTTCCAAACCAAGCAATAATTTTGAGCCAAAAAACAAAGGTCAAGCTGTAATTATTTCTCCACTACAAAAGGTTACAGTGTGCCTTTGTACTCGTTACACGCATGAAGTACGAAAAAGGAGCACTTGGAATCAAAGGGAATGCTAGATCCATTTCCCATTTTTTAAGGAAATATCTGCAGAGTTGTTGAATCCACACTGCCCACTTTCTGAGCCTTTTATTATTAGGATAAATGACGGCTCATGACGTGTTTTGATAAAATAATATCTTTTAAGGACATACTAAGAACATTTGTTAATAAACAAAATGTCCCTTGCAGGTATTAATTATCAAAAACACGTCATTGACCGTCATTTTCCCTTATTATTATTATTATTTAGGAATAGAGCTAGCTCTAAATTACTCGAGTTGAACCGTACAATATGTTTGTCAAACTTGGTTTGAAACTCTATAAAAAGATTTGCTAATACGGTCAAAGTTATTTGCGTTTGGTTGAGTCGATTTCAAAGAAGTTTGTACACGGCCGAGTTGTTAATTGGTTTTCTTTATTGAGAGTTCACATGAGTTCAAGGAGAAAGGAGACTTTTAAGAAAAAAAAATATGACTAACGTCCACCGAAGACTAAAAACATTCACCAAACCGATCTTGAACTAACTTGTTAAACACAAGTCGATCTTGAATGTTTTATGCAGTCAAACAATCGTGTTTCTGGAACTTTCTTAGTGAGAGTGCAAATGGGTTCAGGGAGAAAATTAAGGAGACTTAAGAAAAGAGAGATGACTAATTAACATTCACCACAAATAGAATTATCCACCAAAGAAGCATATATTGATGACAACGGCACTAACAGAATAGGTTCAAAGAGTGCTAAGACAAACAAAAGGGATACCAAAAAAAGCTTCCCTTCTCCAAAGGAGACTTTTCTCTACATATCCAAACCTAGAGAGAGAGAGAGAGAGAGAGAGTGTTTATTTCACACTTTTTTTTTTCTTAAAACATGATCACCTCCTTTCTTTAACACTTGGTTTTTCCTCTTAAGCAACAGAGGGAGAATGGATCTGTGAAGATCAAGCATGGGGGGTGCTCCTGAATGAACCCAGAGCCTTCACGGCCCCGGCTCTCAATATGAACTGGTGGTAGAAGGCTGCAATGGCTGCTCCAATGAAGGGTCCAACCCAAAACATCCACTGCAAATTGAGGAACACAATTCAAATGCCAATTAGCAATGGAAAATGACAACCCTGCCCAATGGATAAAGCAGAAAAATGACAACAAAAAAATACAATTTTTATGTATTAAAAGTGTCTTGAAAAGTGTATCAGAAGCTGAATTTTTTGGTATTCTCGTTGCTTTATTGACAACCCATTGGGCTGTCAAAAGTATAACCGATTAAAAATTACTCCATACAACCGAGTCACTGAACAAATCTCTATCTCATATTTGTATATTTAAAATTACTCCGTATATTTAAGATCTCCGCGGCCTCAATGAGTCTACTTGACTCTGGCAATTATGTAATGAGGGGAGATGGGGCAAGAGATGATATGCTTTAAAGTTCATGGGTGTTCAGGGAATATGAATACTGACTTGATCATTCCAAGCCTTGTCCTTGTTGTAGATAACTGCAGCTCCAAGGCTTCTGGCGGGGTTGATTCCGGTGCCGGTGATTGGGATGGTGGCCAGGTGAACCATGAACACCGCGAATCCAATTGGAAGTGGTGCCAACACCTTCAATACAAAAGAATAATCAAACCAAACGCAATTTACACACATTAAGTCAAAGAAAATCGGAAACAAGTATATATTTCAATATTTATGTCTCTGAACAAAATTTCATTAAAAAAAAAAATACTCCATTTCAACAGTGTTTGATTCGTGTTAATGTCAAAGAAAATCGGAATGACAACAAAACCGATAACTATTCTGTGCTCCTAAACTATGCCCCTTAGGTCTCCACAAATTAGTCGATCGAGGTGTGCGTAAACTGATCCGGACACCTGAGTCATCAAAAAGCATGCCCAACCCTTCTATTAGCCACACTTTTTTTTGGATGTGACCCATGTGTTTGGCTAAACTAGAGATGTGAAGTTCCACAAAAGAACATGTGGCTAAACAGAGGGGTTAGCAATGGGACAAGAGGAATAATACTTTTGTGGCCAAACACGTCAAAGAAATCAACATTTTCCTCTTGCACATGTTATAAAGTGTAGATCAACGTTTTTTCCATTTCTTGAGCAAGGATAAGCCAGTGGCCCAACAAGGTTCATGCTATCTGGACTCGATAAGTCTCAACCACACAATGGCCAATAGTTGAAAGAGTAAAAGAATACAGCAAAGCATTGGCCCACATGAGGATGAAGATTTTCAATGAATTTTGTCACCCTTTTCAAAGATGCAAAATGTCAATTTTAATTTCCCAGTCGTATATTATGACACAGAACCAATCAGAAGTATTCAATCAGCTAGTAATCAAAAGTACCATCACACAAAGATGTGTTACGAACTATCGAATGCACAAAGATGTGTTACGAATTCCTCTAAATTGCATGAGATCCCGTGCATAACGGTTCGAACACATTTGTACCAAAATTTATCCACGTAAATCTGCCTATTACTGCAGTCAAGTAAATCAGGGATCAGTAAAAGGGAGATGTTGAGGTGCTTACGGGAACATGGGAGTCTCTGGCACTTCTCTTAGGATCAGTGGCAGAGAAGACGGTGTAAACAAGAACGAAAGTCCCGATGATTTCAGCCGCCAATCCGGTGCCTTTACTGTACCCAAGGGCGAGCTCGTTGGCCCCGCCGCCATACCGGTCGTAGTACGAATTCTGGAACGCCTTGACGAGGGCAACACCGCATATGGCCCCCAAGCACTGGGCCGCCATGTACATCAGTGCCCGGATTAAGGACACCTTTCGGGCCAAGAACAATCCGAATGTCACGGCTGGGTTAATGTGACCACCTGCATCCGCCCATGTATTGGAATCAGGTTAGTGTTCCAAAATTAATTCAATTTTATTACGTGGTACTAAAATGACTTGACTTTGGTTTCACTTAAGCTAACAGTTTTTTTTTTTTTCAGGTTTAGGGTGGCTTGACTTGAAAAATTGAAAACAACACAGGTCTAAACTGAAAAAATCACTACAGACGAAAGTAAATTTATTTTTAATTCAGCTTCATCTGTCCAATTATTTTCAAATTTGATCCCTATTTCTGACTTTCCTAAGTTCTAAAAACTGACTGAAATTGATTTTCTTGTTTTACTGGAGATGGAAATGGTCCAATAGATAGCAAAAGACAATTCAACTGTGACCAGAAGTTTCTGATGAGGTGATAAAACAAAAAAAAATCTTGGAACGCTAACTCGGACACAATTACGTTTGGAGCTATTCAATATATATGTAAATTCACATGTATCGATCGGCTCTAAAATGCGGTTGTACCAGGGTTATATTTTAGAATTTTGAAATTAATAAACCTCCAAATTACAGTATTGTATAAAGATGTTATACACATAATTAAAAGACGTACAGAACCCATATACGTCCACAAAATCTGTGAAATACTGTTCAAGATTTTATCACGGCGTGCAAGTGGATGAAGACAGACAAGTACATTAGCCCCAAGATTCCATTCAAAATAATTTTAACATTTCTGTGGAGGATAAAATTGGAACCTGCAATTAACCAGTGACCAGCAGTGTGTGACAGACCAGAGGCGAGGGGTCCAGACTCCAGAACACAACTGGGGCCATAAATGATAATACGACAAAATCTGAGGACGTTCTGCTAGGAACCGGCCACCTGGGTCCTGTCGTGCAAGGGGTGCACTCCAGGGTGTTAAGAGCATCGATTGGAGTCGTCAATCTTATCAATGTTTTAAATTTCATGTAGACAATGAACGGCTTGGATCTGCTCCAGAGCCTTTATGAAATTTAAATTATTGATTATTGAGATAAATAACTTGAATCGTCCGTAGTCCATCCTTATGTCACAATGATCAGAAACCGGGGTCCTATAAGGCTACGCTTAATGATAATTTAAAAAAGGGAAAAATTTCAAAATATCCTTAAAATAAAAAACTGTTCTGATGAAATTTTTCTCGGTCATTCTTTTTACTGTTTTCACGCGAATACCCTTAAAACTATTTTCTAAACACATTGAGCGGCTCGAATCATCAAAATTCAATCGAGACGCTATTTAACGGAGTCTTTAACGAAATCCGTCATTCATTTGAACGGAATGGGTCGTTTTAATTAACGAAAGATAACGTTAAAAGTAAAATTAATTTTTTTAAAAGGTTAAAAGTCTAATTGAAATTTAGAATACAGATCGGGGGGTATTTTGAATTTTTTTCTTTAAAAAATCTTGTATATGTTTTTTAGGAGTTTGGTCCCCGTCACCCCGATGCTATATGACATGATTCTAGGTAGACAGAAAAATCAATGCTTTGTTTGGTTTCTACTTTCTATCTTTGGCCAAAATGTTTTTCTCCACAAAGTCTGGGGCAGGTGAACTAACATAGGATAGTCCTAAGTTCTAGTTCTGTCCTCAACAGAAACGTGATGCAACGCTGAGCAAAATCTCAAAGAGGAGTGCTTGAAATGTTAGGAGTACGCGTGTTTTTCTGGACGAATTTGGTGAGCGCAAGCTGACCCGAACATCCAGTTATTAAAAACTGAGATTTTATGTTGCGAAAATCAATCACCATCTCCACCAACACTTAAATTCTAAAACACAAATTTTGGTTACTAATTTGTGTAAATTACGGGGAGTAATGAGTATTAGAGGACTAAAAAAGAGTTTTACTCTGAGAGACAGAAAACCCACCAGAGATACCGGCAGTGCAGTAAACAAGGACAAAGATCATGCCGCCGAAGGACCAGGCGATGCCCAGAATACCCACGCCGCCGCAGGGGTCGGCGTGGTCGGTCTGGCTCTTGTACCCAATCACGGTCAGGACCGTAATGTAAAGGAACAAGAGAGTGGCTATGAACTCGGCAATCACGGCCCTGTAGAAGGACCACTTGGCTAATTCCTGCGGGTCGATCAGCGGCGCCGGTGGCGGGTCGTGGTAGTCCTTGGCGGAGAAAGAGCCCTGCTCCGGCACTCCCATTTCCTTGGCCATGTGGTGTGGGTGGAACTAGTATAAGTTCTCTAGAGAGAGAGAAGGGGGAAGGCAGGGTTAGAGAGAGAGAGAGAGAGAGAGATTGTGGTGAGAGTGGGGAGAGGAGTGTGATATCCGGGGGTATATATCGCGGAGAGGTAAGGCCAAGGGTGGGCAAAAGTGTATGAATATTCTCTTCTCAATAATAGAGGCTGAAAAATGTTGCATAATTTATGCCGTGTTTGGTTGGATTTTTTAGAATTTTTAAGTTTTGTTTTTGTGATAATGATCGAGTGAAGAGAAAAATTAGGATAATGAGTTGAGAGAGATAAAGAGAAAAATAATGAGTTGGAGTAATAATGATTGGGAAGAGGGATAATGAATAGAGAAAAAAATAAAAATAACGATTGAAAGTAAAGGTGATGAGTATTTTTTGAGTCGAATTTTTTTTTCAAAAAACAAACCATTAATTATTTTAAGTTCTTAGGAGGCGTTCCGTTTTCTTTTTAAATCTTTTTTTCAAAAAGAATGTAATTTCAAGCTTAAATATAATGAAAATAAAAAATAATTTTTTAATTTTTTTTCACTATTTAAAAGATCTCAATAAGATCTATCAAATAAGATCCATATTCATTGGAAAATTATTTGCGTAAACATATAATTTTTAAATTTGAAATTACTTTTCTTTTCTAAAATTTTTTGTTTTTTAGAAAACTGGTACGGCACTTTACTCTTTTACACAAAGAGAGAAAAGAATGAAGGAAAAAAGTGAAAGAAAAATGTACGGAAATTTTTGCTGTATCACAATATTTTAGTTTGCTTTTTTCTCTTTTTACTTTTTCTCTCTTTTCTCTTTTTTCCAAAATGTTCTTTAAAAAGATGAATACTCATCGTTTTTCTATTGTTTGTCTTCAAAAAAAATAGAATTGTTTTTTCGAGTTTGGAAGCATCTCTCCAGTATTTTCTTAAAAGGGATCATCTTTCAAGCATAAATTTTGAAAATCCGTTAGGGTTTGTTTGGAAGATGTGGAAAGAAAAATAAATTTTTAAAATTTTCCCCACCCTTGTTTGGTTCTTAAAAAAGGAGAGGAAAGATTTTAAATTCTGACTCACCTTTTCTTCTCAATTTCTCTTAAATTTTCCCTCTCTTTTTTTCATTCATTATTTTCTTTCATTTTCCCTTTCTTTCCTTAACTTCCAAACAGAGCTTTAACCTGGTCTTTCTTTTCACTTTCACTCCTCAAGTTTTTTCCTTTTCCAGGAAAGACCAACTTTTCTCTTTCGTTTCTCATCTCAAGTTCGAAACAAATGCTAAGGTTTCCAAACTTTACTTTCTTTTTATGGAACTTTTTTTTCGTTTGAACTTACTCAAATAATAAAGGAATTTGCCGACCACACTATATACCCAACCACTTTTTTTTCCTTTTTTCTTTTTTTATAACTGGAGATGTCCGGACCAGTTTGCGCGCACCAAGACTAATTTCGGGACCGTGAAAGTAACGACCGGCATAACTCCCGTGGCCCCAAGATTTGAAATGTTTAGCCTCCGTAGAAATAAAACATGTGACTTTTTCGTGGAGGAACACTTATTGCTTTCGCACCATCACTCGACCAAGCCCGTTACGGTGATCACGTAGTAATGGTGTTCATAGGCTTTCGCTATCACCAACCCACCGCCCACCATTCCACACATTATTCTCGTTTTCTAAAAATACCCTGGCCGGTCTAGTGCACCCCACACTTTGCTCTCTAATTCAACTCTATCTTCTGTACACGTTGGTTCGAAAGCAAAACCACACCCAAGGTTAGTTCGGTTGATTTGTGAATTTGTTTTCTTCATAATTGATCATGTTTGATTCTCGAAGCCAGAGCGCGAGAAAGTGATCCTTGCGAATCTCATTTCAGCGTGGATGAAAATGTTTTTAGCACCATAAAGAAAGTTAATAATGATGCAAATCTGATTCCTAATAACATCCACCGTGCTAGGACCACCGCATGCTGTGTGTGGTCCACTCTGGACAGTTTTGCACCTACAAATTCATGAAACATGCATACTAATATCCATTGAAACTAATTTTTTTACAGAATCTCATGAATAATCATTTTAAAATTTATGTTATTTTTTAAATTTTTATAAAATTTAGAATGGGCGACACCGTGTAACGGACATCAGGCGATGGTCCTAGACTTTTTGCCGATAACAACGTGGTTGGTGTTGTGTTGACGGACGAAATATCCTCTCTGACAGTCCACTCAGTTTTCAATTGGATTCAATTGAGAGACTGTGGACTACGAGCACTAGTCTGACAATTCACCGGAAAATGCTAGCCAACTCTAGCATCATGGCGTGCGGAACTTTGGGCCATTTAGGGATGGTCTCAACTTTTGCTCTCATGGAAGACATAAAAAATTCTGGAAATGGAAACTGATGCTCAAATCGCTATTTCAGCTTAGCAATATAGAGAATCTCCATCTTAGTAACATCATCTTTGATCGCAGGTATCTCATGCAGCAGTTTGACAATATTAACATTAACCACAATTTTCAGGAGGACCGGAACATTAATATGTGTGTTGATGCTCTTGCAAATGATACCCCAATTTCTGTAAGGGATTTGTATTTTTATACTTACATTCCGTCTTGTATTTCTAATTTGCTTCATGCAGACTATCCGGGGATTTCATATCCAAGGCATGTACTCTTTTAAGGGAAAATGACGGCTCATGACGTGTTTTGATAATTAATACCCGTCAAAATTATTTTCAGCATTAATAAATATTCTCAGCATATCTTTGACAGATATTAATTATCAAAATACGTTATGGGCCGTCATTTTCCCCTCGTTTAATTCTCGTTTTTAATGATGTTCCGTTTAACCCCAAAAAATTGAAATGGGACCGTCTTTCACTTAGTATTTGTATATACGGAACGTTTATGGATATATGTACCATATTGACCAAGGCCCCGTTCTGTTAAAATTTTTGTTTTTGGGAAATGATTTTGCTACTTTCTTTTTTTGTTAACGTCACTCCCCTATAAGTGTATTTTTGCACCAAAAATACACTTGCATGTGAGTGGCGTTAACAAAAAATGGTGTGGCAAAATCAGCCACCTTATTTTAAGTACTTAATTTTTCACTTTATGAAAGAGCTCACTCTCTCACAATTGACCCTTTAATTCAAAAAATTTAATTAGTGGAACACACTCCAAGTAACTTTGCTAGTTAAAACCCAAAAATGGTTGGTTAATGGTCAAGGTTAGGGACTTAGAGGTTTGCGCTCTCATGAAGTATATGTTTGAAATCTCGCAGGTTCTAGTAATTCTTTTGGGATCACTTAAGATTTGCCTGGTTATTAGCTTGAAGGCTTTGAAATTAGTCAAAGCACACGCAAAGCCTGATCTAGACACCAAATTATAAAATTGTTTATTTGAAAGTTTAGCCCCATTTGATATTTGCTATGAGTATTTTGTTGTGTTCTTGTTTGTTCAGAAATTATTTCAGTATTTTTTACTTTTTGTTTGTTTAGCTCTTCATCGTAATTTTTAGAGTTAATCAAAAAATTATAAAAATATGAACCGATATTGAAAAAGTACATATCAGACAATACTTTAGACAAAAATACAGTTGCTTGATATTTTATTTGTTTTTAGTGGATTTTTTTATTTTGGCCATAGCAGTAATTTTTTATTTGTCAGACTCCTCTAATTGAGACGAATGATTAATTCAAAAATTCAAAAAAAAATATGAACAAAACATACAAAACCAAGAAAAAAAAATTAAGTTTACAACAACCCTAGAAATATTTAGGCTCAACTGAAAGTTATGACAATAGATGGGAGCGTATACTTGACCACATTAATGACAAAGAGGTACAAACCAAATCAACAACCAACCTAACGTTATTATCGAAGGGTCACATCTCTTTGAATTATTGGCATCCTATTCCTATTATATAGGGTTGTAGCTGCCTAGGTCACGGGTCCATGCACATATAGTAATTAAGAGGATAACGGTAATATCGATGAACGTATTTATCGGTTTCCCTCTATGTTTAATTAATAGGAGTAATTTGTTTATAAGAAAACTTATCAAATTAATTTGGTGTTGAGCCCCTAAATCACTGACACATTTTGTACTTGTTCGCGGTTAATGTCACCAGCATATATGTAATCCCAAACTACAATTCCTTTTTATGCATGTATAATATTTTATTATTGTAGTATTTTATTGTACCCTTTGAAAAAAGAATTGTATTTTATTGTACTCCATATTATAGTCTCCACCACTTTGAATATGTCATTTTTTCTCTTTTGTGGAATATGATACTGAATATTCATGTGTCACTCTTGTCCTAATTACATTGAACAAAGCGAAAATTGTTTATAAAAAGTGAGAAAAAACATTAATGACTTCGTTGTCTTTTTGTTTTCATTTAAAAATGTCTAAAACTTCGGTTCATATGTTTAAATTCTTACCACCATTGCTCTCGCTGAGATGAATAATTAATCCTCAACAAATTGACCAAAATTAAATAAAAGTTGATGAAAACATTGACAATATCTACTAACATCGAAAATAATAAATCTGTCCTACACAACTTTTAATTTTGTAGAAACTCATCCCGTTGTACTATTTTTGTGTTTTGCTGAATTGGACACCCAACTTCTTACTTAAATTTTACATTAACAACCAATTACCGAATAATTATTTAATATTCTTGAAATATCATCATATGACATTCTAAAGATTCTTTCATCACATTAGTATGGGGTTGCACGCTTGATACTGGAGTCAATACCAATGAACAGTTGAAAAGGACGTTTGAATCACCATATGTGAGCAAGTAGTGTAATCAAAATGTCTTAATTACCCATTTGGGAAGGTAGTTTACAGTGTTTACTGCAAAATACTCTACTAATTAAGATTATCACAAAGCACATGCTGCTAAGCCTGCTGTAGTGGCATTAACAAACGCCAAACAACATGTGGATGGTGCACACTCCGTCATTTAAACGAAAATTGCTTACGCGGCAGATTGTGAGTGGTCGTTGTAGATCGAATAGATTATTGCTTTCGAGGAGATAATTGGACAGCGACCAATATCTTTCTCAAATTTTGCACATCGTGTAGAAATTGAAGATGGGAAAAAACACGTGGACGATTCGCAGCCTTTTGTTCTATAAAAATACTAGAGACACATCGGTGTGACACACCTCAGCCACACCCCTCTTACATACAAGAGGGCCTACTGGAAATGTGCCCCTACCACCTATGTTTCGCAGCAAGACTGCTGCTGCCCTGTTTCGCCGCTACCCCACCGCTTCATTTAATTTCATTATCCGTCTCGGCCATCAATTATTCAGATTTTAAAAGACCTCATTTTTTTTAAAAGAATTTTTTTAAATTTATAACCGTTCAAAAAAAGTGTGTGGATGAAAAAATTGAGAACGTTGGAGAAAATGGTGAAACATAAGCGGTGGGGTTACTTTCTGCATGTTTCGCCTGGGAAAAATAGGTGCATCACTCATTACCAAAACAAGAAATGGGTACACGTGTATGAGATCGCACGGCCCGTGATGAATTGGCGGTTTGGGCTGGCGTGGTGCGGCTTGACCATCGGGAGGGTTATTTTTGACCATCAAGTTCGAGGGGTTTGAAAATTGAAATTCTCCTACGGAGTAGTCTGGTGCCAGAATAGCAGTTTCTTATTGGGTAAGAGCCGACAGCGAGACAGGTGTCTTGATGTTAATGGCTATCTCGTCGTTTCAAAAAGAGCCCGACTATTTCTGACTTTTTTATTTATAGTACTGGGACTTTTTCTTTATCGGTTGTTCGGATTAATTTACGTGCAGTAATTTAGAAATTCATTATCGGGGCGAAAATCGATTACAGTAACTTTTTACTAGCACTATTCTTATACACAAAATACTCTTCTTTTGTTAATGCAAGACAGATAATTGTAGATAAGCCATAGGGTTGCGGATGCCACGTTGTAAATGTGTGTCAATATTTTGTGTATTTATATGTCCGTGTTTTTAAGAAAATAGCCCTAAGATTCTTACGGAAGTTTTAAAAAAATGGTTATGATCCCTTATGAAAATGTAGGCTTAAGAAACAAAAGTTCTAAAAGCGATTGTTAACATTTTGAGTTCTACACAGTATAGAGGACAAAGATTGAGTTATACACAGTATAGAAGAAAAAAGGGGACACATAACTAATAACTCGTGTTTGATGATCAAAATTAAAAACTCGTGTTCAAAAATTAATAAAATTCTTTTTTGCAGTTCGAAAAAAAATACTATTTTTTCTGAGGGGCCAAAATTTGAACGTTGGATCTAAGCTTGGCATCCTCTCTAACTTGGAAAATAAGTTCTTTTTTCCGGTCAAGAAAGTCAAAAGTTTGAACTCAGGTATATTTCGTGAGTAGGATTGCTCAAAAAATTCGGTGAACCGTGAAATTGGTCCGAACCAATCTGATCCGATCCCATCGTACCTTTTGGATTTTGTCCATAGATTAATGGTCCGGACACGGATTGAAAAATTAGAAAATTGTGACTCATGGTTCAGTCCACGGATTAATGGTCCGGACACGGATTGAAAAATTAGAAAATTGTGACTCACGGTTCAGTCCACGGATTTTCATTACGAAAACCATGGATTAACCGAACTGGACCATGAGACATTTATTTTATATATATATATACACAAATATATGTGTGTATTTATATAATTAATTGTTAGGAATGTTAAAACTTTTTTCTACCAATTTTAGTATTTTAATGTTAAAACTGTTGCCAATTGCCGTGCATTACATTTGGATGGAAGATACAATTCCAACTCTTTGGTGTTATTAGTTGTCCCACTTTGATATTTTTTTTTTATTTGTTTGGTTTTATATTATGTACTGTGTAATAATGATATATATAATCTACTAGTGTTTAGATTCTTTTGAATTTAATTTTTGAAGTAGGCCTTTGTAGATTATGCAATAAGCACTTTCTGGTAATTTTAAACATAATTCTGAGTATAACCTTCTTCCCTTTTAGTGTGAGATATTTGCTTGAGCTTTATTTTTGCTAAAATTCGTGGACAAAATCGTAACCGTTTCGCGAGTCACGGATTGGATTAGAATCGAACCGTAGAACTTTTGGTCTGAACATGAATTTTATTTTATAAAAATCGTGACTAGCATTTCGGTCCTCAGATTCTTAGGAATCCGAACCGAACCTTACCGCGAGGAGCCCTATTCATGAGGCATCCATTGGCGATAATTAAGTGGATTGATATCCTTTCGATGGAAGTTTATCCATATATTATGATTAAAGAGTGCATTAGTCTTGTCATTAGCAAAAAACACACTCATTATCTTCTTATCAAGCTTATAATACTACCAAATAAACAAGATAGAAGCGGATCAAAAAAAGAAACAAAGATAGAATATACTCATGTAATGATTCAAAACAAGGACTATATAACTCTAAAAATATCCAAAAGTAGAACAATTGATCTTTCTACTCATGAGTACTCTAATAGGAGTAATGAGATTCCCAAAGGCATTAGCGCATCCGCAATAGAGTTTGGTATATTTGTATGTTAAAATGTTTATTAAAAGGTGTATTAGGATAAAAATGAGTGTTACAAGTATTAGACATTGATAACATAAAGTGTGTTAGAACATTCATAATGAGTTTGATAAATTTGTATGTTAAAATGTTTGTTAGGATAAAAATGGGTCCAACAATTGTGTATTAGGACTAATGAATATTTATATTTGATGGTTGGAGTTTGAATTATAAAAGTGGAACCCACTTATTGTTTGCTAGCATAATTGCCAAACTTAGTACGCACTCTAGCACACTATAAGATTTAACACACTCTAGCACATATACTAACACAAGCATTGTGACACAAAAAATATATTTATGTTTGCTAAGTCTTAACACATACAATTAAATACACTAGTTAGCACACCTATTGTGGATGTTCTTACTAATATTTGTGTTCCGCTTTTCTTTTAAAAAATAAGTATTTATTTATAATTTTCAAACTTAAAAATAATAAGCTTGTTAAAATAAAATAAATTTACAATATGAATCTAATTTAATAGATTTTGACGAGATCTATTAAACTTTACAAAAAAAAATTAAAAAATTATTTTTGTAAGCCTGTTATTTTTAACCATAAAAACAAGTCCTTTTGTTTTAATCACTTATTTGAGAATCTTGACCCGACTTTGTGGTGGGATAAAAAAAAAAAAACTCCAGATCCGTTTGTGGGGGTCCCGCTAAACAACACACATCACAGGCACTCAGATCCGTTTGTGGTCGGTCAGCCAGCAAAGCTCAGCCTCTCGTTCAAGCTAACGACTATCTCTCACCATATAACCCACAGAAACAAAAAAAGAAAGAAAAAAAAAAAAAGGGAAAAAAAGGAGCCCCACTGAATACTACTGTCTTGCCGACTGCAAGCTAACGACGGAAGCGGGGGCTCTACTGTGCGCAAGGCACAGTACCCCCTACCCCCACTGCCAAACGGCACCGTTTGGGATAAAAAAAAAATCTTTAAGTTATCGATTTGCAATCCTATGAAACAGAAACGTGATTATGAGAGCCATAAAGATAAAATTTAATTATGTCTCTTTAGAATAATATGATCAGAATAATAAGATCTTCATATCGGTTCAAACTGATTAAAAATTGGAGAAGTTAATTTTTTAACCATATTTTTTTAATATATAAATCGTCTAAAAAATTTAAAAAATTAAATGTTTCAATTTTTAATCCGTTTGAACAAGTGCGAAGATTTTATTATTCTGAACATATAATTCTAATGAATCGTAATTAACTTTTGTCTCTAAAAGTCTCATAATTAAGTATCTGCTCTTTTTTTTAGAATCTTACGGAGCAGAAACGTGATTATTAGAGTCTTGAAGACAATAGTTAATTATATTTTTTTAGAATAACATGATTAGAATAATAAGATTTTCGCACTTGTTAAATGAATTAAAAATTAAGCAATTAATTTTTTAGACTGTTTATATATTAAAAAATATGATTAAAAAATTAACTGCTCTAATTTTTAATCAGTTTGAACCAATACGAAGATTTTATTATTTTGATCATATTATTTTAAAGAGATATAATTAAATTTTATCTTTATAGCTCTCATAATCACGTTTCTGTTCCATAGAATTGCAAATAGATAACTTAAAGATTTTTTTTTATCCCAAACGGTACCGTTTGGCAGTGGGGGTAGGGGGTACTGTGCCTTGCGCACAGTAGAGCCCCCGCCTCCGCTAACGACTCTCTCTCACCGTATAAGAGCAAGTATACTAGATGATCTTAAATACATTTTTTTGCTATTTTGTCGAAGAGATGTATAGAAAAACAGTGTGCACACCAAATGAGGTATTTGGGAAGCTAAAATTCATTTATGAATAGTTGTTTTTTATTTTTACCTATGCACACTATTTATACTCCGTTCTTTTTCTATTGTTTCTTTCTCTCTCTCCTCCGTCATTTCTCCTCTCTTTAAACAATAAAGATAATAGAAAATGAGTGAAAAATATATTTTAATTTGTGGTAGGTAAAATAGATAATATTGGTGTAGTGTTGAGAGAGATGTGAATAGGTAAAATGAAAAAAGTGCTTTGTTAACCAATATTTTTACATTTTCATTGATGTACATGCTCTAACCCACAGAAACAGAAAAGAAAAAGAAAAAAAAGTGCCCCACTGAATACTACTGTGTTGCCGACTGCAAGCTAACAACTCTCTCCCACCATATAAGAGCAAGTACACTAGATTGAGCTTAAATATACTCCATTTTTTACTATTTTGCTGAAGAGAAGCATAGAAAAACAGTGTGCACCAAATAAGGTATTTGGAAAGCTAAAATTCATTTATGAATAGTTGATCTCTATTTTTACCTATGCACCATTCATACTTCTTTTTTTTATTTTCTTCTCTCTCTCCTCCTTCCTTTCTCCTCTCTTTAAACAATAATGATAATAGAAAATGAGTGAAAAATATATATTTTAATTGGTGTTAGGTAAAATAGATAATATTGGTGTAATGTTGAAAGAGATGTGAATATGTAAAATGAAAAAAGTGCACTATTGACCAATATTTTTATATTTTCATTGATGTACATGCTCTAAGAAACAGAAAAGAAAAAGAAAAAAAAGAGCCCCACTGAGTACTACTGTGTTGCCGACTGCACGATGTGGATCATGTGGAAGATGATTTGGTTGTCTACGACTCGACCTTTTGTGCCTCCACCTTTTGTGCCAAAAAAGAGAGAGGAGCTGGTAGTCTTTATTGGATCTTTTTGATATACATGAGATTATCAACCCAGCTAGGAGTATTACTACCTCCATTCTAAGATATTTGTTTGGTCCGTAAAACGAGAACTAAAAAATATTAATATTTTTTTTCAAGAAAAATTCCAACTTTTTTTATAAATTAAAAAATAATGTATTGGAATGTTTTTGGTTTTTTGTAGTCGGATCGATGTCCAGGTCAGCTTGCGTTCGTCTCAATTAATTTTGGAGCTTTATAGTTAGGAGTATTTCCACTAATAAAAAACTCTAAAAACTTAACCCATTTTATCATCTCGTTTCTACTAACAAAAAGTTGTCAACAAATTATTTTTTTTTGGTGCTACGGTAACTCTACTTACAAACCCATCAACAACTTATCACTACCGGAAATAATTTGACATTTCTCAACAACTTATTTACTACCGGAAACACCTAATAACTTCTCAACCCCAAATGAAAATTTACAATTTTTTTACTACCGGAAACACCCCATTACGTCCAAGCAAACCATCCAGTGATCCCGAAACATGGAATGTTTGGCATCCATGAGATTCGAACATGCATGCGACCTCATAACATCACGAAGGAGGACAAACACTTGTAAGCTTTTTCATGTACACTTGCCCAAACCCTCTCGGGATTACGTACGTGTTGAATGTTTCTGTCTTCGATAGTTGATGAGGAAAGCAGCACAATGGTTTGGTGCAAATTTGCATGGAACGGTTCATACAATAGAAAACTATAGAGAAATTCGCAAAGATGGAAGTGTGTCTTATCCTACACTTATCTCTATTTGTTGTACCAGTTTAATTATAGACGCAACCTTTTTTGTTTTGGAATTTTAAAATCTATGGACATGATCTTCAATAAATTTTTTTAATCTCTCTCTCTACTCATTATTTTAAAAAATCTCCCTCAAAATTCAATACGAATAGGGTTGATGTTCCTATCTTCAAATAGAGATCAATAACCTGACTTTATTCTTCACAGTATAAGCTTTAAACTATTTTCAACTTTTCTACTTTGTTGATACACGTATATTTTATTATAAAACCTAGGAGGATTCAAGTATCTGCCTAAATTGATGGCTCCAAAGGGAATACTCCATAAATTAATGATTCAACCAAAAAAAATCAATCTTTGCTTTTAGCAAGAATTGACCAATGGTATGTACAAGCACTTATTGTCGGCCCAACAAATAAGTGTTTGTCTCCTATGAGGTCGGATGTTTGAATCTACGGAGGTCAAACTTCCACTGGAAGGTTTGCTCGGACATCCGTTTATTAAAAAAAAAAAGATCAGAGAGAGAAAAGAATTGATCCATGACATTCCATTTAAGCCACGTACATTGTTTATACGGAAGAAAGGAAAAAAAAACACACGTAAAACGTTTGATATGTAGATAGGGATGGTGATTCAGGCCGCCCCGTCCCGCTCCATTCCCCGCCCCAAATGGATTGGGGATTCGGAATTTTTTCGGGGATCGGGATAATTTTTAAAAAAAAATGGGGAATGGGTAGGGGATGGGTATGAGTTTGTCCCGGCCCCATCCCCGCCCCGTTTTATATATAAGTTATATACATAAATGAAAATTATATAGGAGTACTATATATACATAAGTGAGGAAGAAAGAAAGAAAATAAATCTCACTGTCAATTAACATAGAAGTAATTGAATTCACTTATTACGAATATAAGATTACTAGAAAGAAGAGTTCAAATCGATAGTTCTAACCAGATAAATATTGTTCATGATAAATATTGTTCACGTCGGAAACTCATGAAATAGTGTCGCGTTGTGAGACTAAGAAACCGAAGTTTTAAAGAGCCCTGCGTGTGTTTGTTCTTGGTGTCTTTTTGGAGGGATACTGGATTAAGAACACCGATTTTGCCTGTGGTTCTAGTTGGATCGCCGATTCCCCGTGGGAATCCCCGTTCCCCATTTGGGGAGGGGACGGAGGATAAAAATAATTCCCCGGTGGGGATCGAAGAGGGAATGGAGATGAATTTGGATTCGGGGACGGGGATAGTGGTATCCACCCCTACCCGCCCCCATTGCCAACCCTATATGTAGATCTCCACTACACTTGTAAGACCACACCACAACTGGGGTAACAACAAGAAACTAGGAAATGAAAGTGAACTAAAACATGCACATTGATGACATTTTTCGGGGGGCTTCGGTTCTCCTTTTGGCAAATGCAAAGCAAAGAACTTTAAAATCGATAATAAAAAAAAAGGATCGATACTGATTTTGGCGCTCCACTTTTAAATGTACAAAGTAGAGCGCCTACATACAAAAGTGGAGTGTGAAAATCAATTTAATTTCTAAAAAAAATGGACAACAAAAACAAAAACCCGATGTGGCTGCCCAAGCAATCCCACCTCTATGCCGTCCACAAATAGCACCAACAACGACGTATGGAATGGGGATCTCCAAAAGGTGATACGCAAACATTCTTTGGTTTGAAAGCAAAGCAAAAATATTACTACTACCACGCATTATGCCTCGAATTTGCGTAGAACATCAAGTCCTGGACCACCCAGAGAGATCTGCAGAATCCTCTCATGATCACTGGCCTTACCTATTGCCAATTGCCAGTGCCAAATAATTGTATACTTGCCTTTAGAGGCGGATCCAGAATTTAGTTGCTGTGGGGTCAAATATCTACAACACATGTAATTTTGTGGGATCTTAATGGCAAGAATATTATCTTTTGAGGCAAAATTACAAAATACTCATCAAAACAATACCCACTCTAGAGGTATTTTAGAACTCAATAGGGTCAAGTGACCCTGCTTGCCCTATACTGGATCCGCCCATTTTCATGATCACATGATAAGGTCATAGGTGCATCACCATTGAAGTTTCTCGAGGTATTTTTCAGGGAATGTGGATCTGCCCCGGTTATTGTCTCCGACTCTCTGGTCAATTTGGTGGAGTTGTTTTAAGAGTGTGGATCTCATAAAAGCATTTATCTGGAAAGATACTCTTGCATTTTGATTTTTGAGAAAGATATTGAACTTTTCGGGACCGCAAAAGGAGAGGAAGCCCAACCCTAATTCATCACATTAATTGGGCCCAAGTTAAGTTGGATAAATTCGGACTCACTAAATTAAAAGCTTAAGCATATAAGTAGTGAGCCATTCAACATTTATTATGTTTATCCGATGGGAGACTGAACATTCACACATGTACCACTTGTTGGGAATTTGTACAATGCATTGACTCGCCACTACATCCTAAGTCCAATTTGCTGGAGTAACAATAGAGACAATGCATTGACCCGCCACTGTATCCTCAAGGTCAAATTTGCCCGAGTAACGACAGAGACAATGCATTGACCCGCCACTGTATCCTCAAGGTCAAATTTGCTGGAGTAACGATAGAGATTTCACCACGTACATTAATTGAGCCCCATAGAAGTTGGATAAACTCATACTCACTTAAAAACTTAAGCTTATATGTAGTGAGCCACCCAACATTATATTAAAACTCAACATTTATTCTATTTATTCGATGTGGGATTAATAGTTCGCACACATCTAACAACTACTATATTCCACATACAGTCGTTACAAAATGTGCAATAATTATACGAAACCTAGGTTAGATATGTAGTTCAATTTCACTTAATAATTCTCGTGTAATTGATCTCCCAATTTCGGAAAATGAAAATTTTCAGATGCAATCATCCAAAGACAATGGAAGATTTCCTCAAAGAAGAACACCTCCTTCAGAGGTTCTATTTTTGGTTTCTGGTGTATTACTCTTTGTGCAATGTTATTCTTTTTGGCTTCGGATAGATTACAGGTAAAGAGAAGAATACATATAAGTGGACTCGGGAAAGAACCCTGTTTTCATACTCGGTTTGTTTAGAACTTGTCATCAATTTTGGCACATGGGTGTTTTCCGTCCAAAAATTGGACGGAATGTAATGGAGGGTTGACATTGAAATTCATCAAGAACTATTAAGATTCACATTGTTCAAATTAGAAGGGTAAGGACTAAAGTGGAGTTCGCTTTAAACTCGAAGGGATATATGGGAAATTTAACCTTAAAAAATTTGATTAATATAGTTATATTGGTTGCAAGAGCTCCTACAACAATAATGCCTTTTATTTAATCACAAAAAATAAAACAAAATCAATGCTCCCATTATGTAGATGAAAATATCAATCAAAATATGAAAAAAGCAAGAGACACAATGTAGGAATATGGTAACGAATGAATTAACTCTGTGCATTTCTTCGAAACATTAATTCTTTTTCTCAAATTCACAGGAGGGACGTGACAACGATTAAAAATTCCTTTGAAAATAAGAGTATCATTTTTTCATTAGATAAGTTGCAAAAAAAAAAAACCCGGCATCTTCTCGAATGAGTTCAAAATTTTCCATCCCAAAAAGCTGCAACTCTATAAGGCCTTTGACTATAGGCTATATGGTGGCCGGACCTCTCCTACTACACATTCATACAAGACTCATATGTGAATGCATCGACTTGAGCTTAGCTGATTGCAGTTTATCTAAGTGTTGATTGTGTTGTTTTTAATGAGTTCGGAGTCTCACGTGAATGCATGGTGGAGGAGAGATCCGGACACCGCGGGTCTGTATATTTTTTTCGAGATGCAGACCGTATAAAATTACCCCAAATTAGGCCAAACACTAAGCAAACCCCGTTGGAGGTCGGATCAAAAAAAAAAAAAGTAAACGGGAGGCCGGTGAAGAACTGAATAATCTCTCGTCGCCACGAGGAAATGATCCTCTCATGAGTCTTGATTCATTTATTATATGGCAATATGGCATTAATGCCTGACAGCCGTATTTATTGGCCATTTATCCAGTGTGGTCAGCTACAATCCTACACAACTAAGTAGGACGACTGCATCTCATAGAGTACGCCCCTCACCGGGGGGGACCCGTACTGAATGCCAATGGTATGAATCGGAGCATAATCATGTGTGGTGTTCTAACTTCCTTGAGAATGTGCTCCAATTATTTGTGGACAACATGATGAGCGTATGTATGACTCCGAAGGGCTCGTTTGGATGTGAGATTAAGTTTGGAGGTGTTATGTAAGAAGGGGGATTAGATAGTAGGGGGTATTAATTAATAAGGAATGAACCACATTGATGTGATATTTATGGAGGGAGTATTAAATAGCACTTAGTTTGGATGATGTATTAGAAATGGGGTATAAGGAAGGGTAGATGATGTAAAAAGCTATCAAATGACCTTTTTACCCTTTGTAGTCCCAAACTTAATTATGTATTACGTTATATATATAATTACAAATATAATTAATCTTTCACACTTTAAGCTTTAATATCTAATTTTATTAATAAATGTACTAATTTAATAATATTACAAAATAAAAAAGTCCAGTTTTAATTTGATAAAATTCATTTTTTTTAATATATAAACTGTTAGATTGAAAAAATCAATTTTGTAGATTAAATTCGTTTTGTCACATTTCATTTTTTTTAACTATATTTTTTAATATATAAACTGTAGGTTGAAAAATTAAGTATTCCAATTTTTAATCGGTTTGAATTAGTGTAAAGATACTATTTGTCTAATTATTTTATCCTACATGGTCATAATTAATTTTTGACTTTAGGGCTTTCGTTGATTAGCCCTAAGATATTTGGCTGTACGACTTTCTTAGGCTAATCAACGAGAGTCCTACAGTGAAAATTTAATTATGGCCCTTTAGAATTAAATGATCAAAAAAATAAAAACTTTTCACTCATTCAAACGGATTGAAATTTGGAAAATTTTTCAACCTACAGTTATATATTAAAAAATATGGTTAACAAATTAAGTGTTCCAAATTTCAATCCGTTTGAATGAGTGAGAAGATTTTATTTCTCTGATTATTTAATTCTAAAGGGTTATAATTAAATTTTGACTCTAGGGCTCTCGTTGGTTAATCCTAAGATATTTTGTTATACTACTTTCTTATGGCTAATTAACGAGAGTTTTAGAGTCAAAATTTAATTATGACCATTTAGGATAAAATGATCAAAAAACTAAAAAAATTTTACCGATTCAAACGGATTGAAATTTGAAACACTTAATTTTTTTTGCTTTTGCTCAAAAAATGGGTACTGAGGTTTGAAAAGGGTGATTAGGAGGGATAGATTCGTCTGAAAAGAGAGGGATTTGGGGGGATTCCATAACAACTGGCAGGCAGCCCATCTCCAACACCCCCTCAGGGGGTATTACGTGGTGTAGTGGAGCAAGGGGTGAAGGGAATACCCCTCCACTTTTGGTTGCCAAACGGGGTGTTAAGGTGGGTCCCGGGTATTAAAATGGGGATTACACAACACCCCATTACAATACCCCATCCAAACAGGTCATAAATGATGAATGTATGATCCTTGTTCATTTGGGGGTTTTCAGGTGAAACGCGCTTTATTTATTTGGGGTTTTCGTGGAGATTTTTGAAAGTAAATTATACCTTAAAAATCATGTAGACCTTGCGCAAGAAGTTTGAAACCCGCAAACAAATAAAGTTGGATTAGAAAAAAAACAAAAAACGAACAAGGCCGATTCCAATTTGTAAGAATTTGACTCTATAAATTAATCACTCCGGTAAAAAAGAGAGTTAATCATACCTTAATAATCATGTAGTAATTCGGTATGTTCGCTTTAACAATTTTATTTTACCCACGTTATATATGCATTTCAATACTCCATATCCAATATATTTTGCTATCTCTATTTTTATTTTATTCATAACGATCACGTTAAGTAAATGACAATTCAGATGAGCGCTCTCGGAGAATGGAATGGGGCACTTATACTCAATGTGCCCTTGAACCGAGCCTAAGTTTCACAATGTGCGTGTTTAAGCATGAATGAGAGTAACAAATACTAACGAAAGTATGAAAACGTCTTTCAAAAACACTTCTCAAATTATTACTAGAAATAATGAGATATTGAGAGCAAAACGTGAAGCAATGGGAGTCATTAAGAGCGGAGTTAGAAAGGTCGCATGAACGACCGTGTGACCTACGATCAAGTTGAATCAACCACAATCAGACGTTCATAGAAAATTCAGTGTGATATCGCATCGTGAGGGCGACCGCTTCCTAACATCTTCCCACGCACCTAGAAACAAAAAACCACTGTGTAATCCTACTAGTAATACTCTCTCTCTCTCTCTCTCTACTCTGTTCTTTTCTGAGCTGCAACCTCTTTCTCTTTTTAACCTTTTGGGTGCAAAAAGACGAATCAAAGTACTAACCAAACCCCCAAAGTACTCCATTCCGATCTGGGCTGGTACCTGGCCGTTTCTGTGGCGTTGAAATTAGGTTTTGCAAAGGCTACTTAGAGAGAGAGAGAGATGTATAAGAACCAGCTGCAAGAGCTGGCGCAGCGGAGCTGCTTCAACCTGCCGTCGTACACGTGCATAAGGGAAGGTCCGGATCACGCACCGAGGTTCAAGGCGACCGTGAATTTCAACGGCGAGGTCTTCGAGAGCCCTAGCTTCTGCACCACGCTGAGGCAGGCGGAGCACTCGGCGGCCGAGGTGGCCCTCACTTCGCTCTCCAGTCAGGGGCCCTCGCATTCTCTCGCCGCGAGGATACTGGTGAGTGTCTGTGCGTAAGTCAGGGTTTTGTCTTTCGTCTGTTGGAATTTCGCTTGAATTGGGTTAATGCGAGCAGTTGTTCCTGCAGTAGAGTTCGTTAGGTTAAGCAATGAGAAGTGAATTGGTTATTAAAGGGCCAGTCCATATGGAGCAAAACTTTAATTGGACTCCCATCAAGTGGGCGGTGGGATTGGGCCCAGGATTAGTCGAGGTGCGTGTAATCTAGCCCTTGGACACCTGAGTAAGTAAAAAAGAAGAATGAATTGGTTATAAAATGGTAAAACGGGGGAGGAGAGGGGAGAAGGGGGTGGAGGCTTAGTATTTAGTGACATAATGCAGGTGCGCGAGCGAAACAGAGAGCGATGACATAAAAGTGTCTTTAGAAAACATCCCAAACTAGTACAATTAGTGAGAGCGTGGATTGAGAACAAGAGCTTAGAGCGAGTTGAGAGTGGGAGCTGAGAGTTATGCTGGAGATTATGTGACCTAGCTTGGGGGGATTGTAGTTGCTGATGGGGATCGGTTTGACATAAAATGTCTTTGATAAACATCCCAAACTATTAAAATTTGTGAAGTGAGGATTGAGAGTGGGTCTGTGGGAGCGTAGAACAAGTATTTGAGAACGGGAGTAGAGGGTCACTGGAGACTATGTGACCTAGGGTTCCGGACTGCAAACTTGAAATTATGGTCCTACTTAAAAAATAAGCTTGAAATGGTTTGACATAAAGGATAGTATTGCTTATCCTTGTTAAGAATCCTTATAATTGCATTAATTATTGAATTTGGTACATCACTTAGCAAGGTTCTATAAGATGTGAACTTCTAACTGAACTTTGGTTTTCTCTATAATGATAGTAATTTAAGCTGCTGAACAAATTCTATATGCACAGCATGTTTATATTGCTGATACACCTATATTCGAAACCATATATCATATATGTAGAACTTTGTACGAGGCCAAATTGTTGGTTGGAAAAAGTTTGCCATGATTGCAAAATATCCATGGATATGTAGTATAGTAGTTATATAGATGCCAATTGATGTATACTGTCTATGGTGCTTTCCAACTGGTAACTTTTGCCTCTATCTTTTGTTGGCAATGTATGCCTCTATCTTTTGTTGGCAACGTAAGCCCATCAATTGCCTTGTCTAAAGACTGGATAGGTATGGTGTTGCGTGAAGCCATTATAAGTTGCAGCATATGCTGATACATAATTCCTTGGTATGATTAATTTGCCACACACTTACTGCCATTCCGCTTGTGAACTGACAAATAATTATGCAATTGACAGGATGAGACAGGGGTCTACAAGAATCTCCTGCAGGAGGTTTCACAAAGGGTTGGAGCAGCTTTGCCGATATACACAACTTTCCGATCGGGCCATGGACACCTAACTGCCTTCGGTTGCACTGTAGAGTTGGCTGGGGTCAGATTTACCGGCGAACCAGCCAAGAATAAGAAACAAGCCGAAAAGAATGCAGCTATGGCAGCTTGGTCTTCTCTAAAACTATGTAAGTCCTTAAAATTGTATAGAAGATTAGTTACAAGTGCCAAATGTGAAGAAGTTAATAATTTTTTATAGAACCGGCTAAAATAATTTTTCATATGCTATGAATGCTATTAGACGAGAAGACAAATTGATGCATGTCGATAAGAAACATGCATCATTGTTCCAAATTACTCGCACAACCAGAAACAATTTGGGAGTATATACATATATTAATGTACTTATACACATTGATAGTGTATATTCTTGAACAATTCATCAATAATTAGGTTATTGGCGGGGCACTCCTGCACGCATGCTTATTGTAACAGTTGGGACAAATTTTGAATTTTTGAGACTGAAGTTGTTGTCTGTCACGCCCAATCCATTGCTTAGTAATTGAAAGTGTGAGATAAGGAAATGTTTTCCTTTATGCCATGATCTTGTTGGGAATTGGTTGATCAGCTGTATGCAAATGTATACTATGATTCTGAAGCTTCCTTTGTGATGAAGTGTTCTTATCATTCATGTTTGTGCATACATATCTCATTGGACACATAAGTAGTCAAGCTTCTAAGTTAGAGTTTCACAGTGAATGGTGACCACACACCAGTTCATTGTGGGTATTGTGGCAACAGATGTTAATATCTCACAAACAAATAGACCTACCGCAGTTTCGAGGTTGGGATTTTGTCCCTTGGATTTAGGTGACCACATAGGCTTTTAGTTACAGGCTTACAGCGGCTTTGACCTAAAGGCACAAAGTTTCAATTTACAGTGAAAAATGTTATACTCAATTTCTTTCTTACACTCCAATCATATCATCTGGTGTCTATTTTGTATATCTATGTTGACTTAGTTCTATTTCCGTCCAGTTTTGCACAACAAAAATACCAATAAAGCAAAGGAATTGTTCAACTTCATTTTACTACTGCTTCAACTGCTTATCACAACCACTTGTAAAATGGTGCTATTGTTGGTGCTTTAAGTTCTAATGGAAATTGAATCACTACCATGCTTTAACTCCATTTCCTTGTTTTCTACTTCAAACAAAGAACCAAAATTTGTTTTACCTGGGATACAAACACACCACCGATGGGATGAGGATCAAGCCCCTAAGGGCCCTAACAATGTAAATACACAAAACCACTCCAACAGAATATAACCAAAAAGGACCAATTGCTCAGCCTGGTCCTTGTAGAATCCACAAAGGACCTTCTAACAGGTTCTGCATGCATGCTTTTCCTTTGGAAATTTCTCTGATTCCTTTCACTTCGAAGAAAGTATGTTGTGCCTGCCAAGCAAAGCTTGAATATATAGCACCTAAGCTCCTCCCTTTCATCTAGTTAACACCCCAGCTAATAACCTGATCCAGGTGTATAGGCCTCCAAAGACCAGACTCTGCAGTAGTTGTACTGCCCCCAAAAAATTTGCTGAGAAAGAGATCTCAAAGAACATATGTTGGTGGGGTTCTTTTCTGAAACATTGCTGCACAACACACGAGATATCTGTAGTTATGCCCCATCTAGCCAGTCTATCTCTGGTTGCAAGCCTAGCCAGATCACAAGCACTCTATGAAACACATGCATGTTGTTTCAGTTAGCTAGGAAAATTAAATGTATCGGGAAATGCAGCTGGAATATATGGGAAGTGTAGAAAGAATTGTGAAAACACAAAAATGTTATTGTTTGATAGTTCTACTACTTACCAAGACCACTCAATGTTTCGGTATGTTTAGTAGAACTTGAACTTGTTTCTGTCAGATTCGGTTATGTAGAAACATTGGAATTTCAGGATTCCACTCATGTTTGGTTCGGTGTCCTTAGTAATAGAAACTTTGTGGCTGTTCTAGTGGAAATGAAATGAAACTTCGTTCCTTGACTGTAAAGACGCTTTGTGTTGGTACATTTGAATATGAAAACATAGAACTAATATATGTTGTTTTTTTGGTAAATAGAACTAATATATGTTATGTCCACCATGACTTTGTTTGGCTAGTTTTGATTAAGAGCATAATCATGAACCCCTAAAAACATGAGACAAAGGAAATCTGGGAGCAGGCTCGAGTCCAATGTTTTCAAAAGCGTTTTCTGGGCTCGCGTTGGGGCGGTGAGGCACTGCCAAAACTCCTCAAGGCTTAAAAATTTGGGCGGTGAACCACAAAGGTAGTCGCCTAATTTCCTTAGGCGTGCTGAAGCGTACGCCTCAGTCGCCTTTTACGGCCCGATAGGTGAGGCGTAAGCCTTAGGAGAGAAATTTTCCTAATCTAATTTTGGTAATTTCCTAATTCAAACCCCCCCTCTCTCTGCTGCCTTGTTGAAGTTGATCATCATCTATAGTCGGGCTCTATTTTTCTTTAAACAATTGTGCGTTGTTTTCCTTTACTAAATGACGAATTGATGTGTTCTGTTAATAGCTAATAAAGTGATAAGTTAATAAGATAAAAAGTTAACAACTAATAAAGTGATGTTATAGGGTTTCTCAATTAGTTATTAGTTATTAACTAATAAGGTAATAATAAGTCATTAATTGATATTTTACTTTATGCTATCTTTTTGTATTAATCTATCTTTTATGAACTACACATTTTTTTGAATTTTTAAGTTATTTTATTAATTTATGCCTTGTTTGGATTGCAATTTGAAATTTTTTTTGAAATATAGTACGGGTAATAAGTGGAGAGAGATAGAGAGAGAAATGTTGAAAGTAGGGAGAATCTAGGGGGGATTTTTTGAAAAATTCTTTTTGAGTTGGGAAGAGAACAAGACATTAATTATTTAAAAAGTAGAAAATATAAAGGCTTACGCCTCAATGCCTCTGGGCATACGCCTCAATGCCTCTGGGCATACGCCTCGCCCCATGGAGGGTCAAGCGCATCGCCTTGCGCTTTCGCCTCTGAAAACTTTGGGCTCGACAAGACATACAGTGTTTGTGATTAATCTTTGATGTATCTATGTGTATGTAACTAAGTTCTTGTTTTATGTCTTTCCAGTAGTGCAACAATCCGAGGGTTCATCATCAGACAAGGCAAATATTGATGAGCAGGAGCATGTCACTGTCGCCCGTGCTCTGCAGAATTTTCTCTGGAAGGCAAAGATATTGAACGTATCACTCCCAATTAAATTTCCAGTACAGAACCCAAAGCCATTAAGCACCACCCAACCCCCTCCTACTAGAACATCGAAAATCCTTCCCTTTATATTTCCCAATACCGCCCCTCGTACCACCCCTGTAACTGCAACAGTTAATGAGAAACCTATATTCCCTGCAGCCAGAGCAGCACCCTACATTCCCGTCCGGCATTTTAGGGCCCACCAAGGAATTGCGCCACCAGTAACTATAAGGAATGCTATACCTGTGTTTTCTGCACCGCCGCTTCCTCCGCCTAGCAGGGCCCCACAGCTGCGGCAGGTTCCACCACCAGCACGTGTGGCCCCACCTGTCTGTATAAAGCAGGCGGTGCCCGCTTTTTCTCCTCCAGTTTGTGTGGAGGAGCAACCTATTTCCATGGCGGCTTCCCATACCCCAGCCACCGCCAGCTCATCCATTAAGTTAGAGAAGAGGGATAGTGCTGTTCAGGATAAGCAGCAGCTGGAAGCTGTAGTGGTAGAGCACTTGGAAGAGATGAAGATTTGATGCAAGGCACTGAGGTTTTGAATGGCGAGAAACTTTATTGAGGTTTTGGTCTGGGTAATGGATCTTGCACTCCCTGTCCACACTCCTTTTTTGATCTTTATTCACGTGGATCTACAATATTGTCCTTTTATTTGTTCTCATATTTGCATGTAAAAGGACAAGGTTGCATAGTTTACTTGAATGAAGACAAAAAGAAGAGAGTGCATATAGTAAAAGAGTTGGTGCGAAAATTAATTCCGCTCTTTTCTAATATGATCATATTATGGATATATGTAGATTTTTGGCAAGTAAGAGCTGTAGATCTCTTCACTTTAGCTTTGGTGTCTTCTCTCTTTTTGGTAATATCCACTCTGGGAATGCTAGTCCAACTTGCTGAAACACAAAAGGAATTTGGGCGGGGCTCAGGGAAGAGCACGGAAGAACATGAGCCCTATATTTCATAGTACAGAGTGAGGAAAATGAATGAGGAGCTTGAAACTGTTGTTGCTATCTGGTTGACTTCTGTTGGAGGAGCTTGGCAGCATTATTGCGCTCATCGAAACACATTGCTTGGTAAAAAGTTAGAGTGGATATGCTATGAAGTTTTATATATCTGGGAGAAGGTAGACTATGCGCCCATTATCCTTCTTAAGATTGCTCTTACAACTGAATGTGGAGTAAATGGTTTCGAATGCTTTTTAATATATCATGTACATGTTGACTAGGGTACCCTAGATTACTATGTACTACATTCTCTCTCTCTCTCTCTCTCTCTCTCTCTCTCTCTCTCTCTCTCTCTCTCTCTCTCTCGGGGTGCTTTTGCTTTTGGTTGGTAGCTTGCATGACAGGTACCTTGTTGAGCTTTGTACTTGTAAATCGACTACCATATGCTAAGGCAACAAGTTTGTCATCCCACTGAGCAGATGTTTCCAGCTTTCAAATTATCATTATGGTCTTCCAGAGAGGCCAAAAGATGGAGTAAAAAAATTTCTGTGACAGCAAAATGTGCCTAATTATGTTTTGGTTCTTGAGATTCAGCGAGAACAAACTGGGAATCCATTTCTGATCAAAGCATTTCGAAAAAAATTGCTCTGAAACAGTCTAATCAATTTCGTGTTCAAAGGCAACAAAGAAAGATGGCAAAAAGGGTTCATTCTTTCTCATGAAACTATGTAAAGCATCGATGAGGCCATCGTTGCTCGTTGAAGATGCCATTCGTCCTTGAACTGAATTTTGTGTGCATGTGACTGTGTGAGCCTCTCGTGCCTGCTATGTTTGTGAGAAAAAAGGGTAGATTTTAACTTTTGCCTTATAAGTAGCGCCTGTGGTCCTCTTTTTCTTTTTTTTTTTTTACCGAACCAGATCGTCTCAATATTATTAACAAACTCAACCAAGTACAATAAGAGGGGACACTATCGGTTCTAAAATACAGAAACTAACAAAATAAAATAAAATACAAAAAAAACAAAAAACAAAAAAGCGCCTGTGCTCTTGGGGACATTGACACTGCGCTTCTGTAAAAGATATGGGATTAGATTGTTTTTTTTGATCCGCGATTAGATTGTTCAAATTAAAGAATTAAGAGCGCAGGGTGGCACTCAAATAGAATTATAGATGTGGATAGTTCTGTAATCAATCAAGGAGTATTACTTACAAAATCATTCTTAAGTTGACTTTTCTTGGATATAAAAAGTAACAAAAAGTCTACAAACACGACTCCGAATACATGTGCATTCGAAGCTGCTCAATGCATGGAATGGTTCTGGATACAATTGTGTTCAGATTATATTTTAAAGTTGTATTAATAACTTGGGAAGTCCTATGGTACACTCCGCTTATTAGAAAGTGTACCGTATGCACAATAATTTTAAATCCTTGGGTTTAAAAGTGAATAATCTAGACCACCTATTATTAAATCAATTAATAAAATAAAAAATAAAGGCTTAATAGGTAGGGTTGTAAAACGAGCCGAATATTAGAATATTCGGATTCGTAAACTTTTAGCAAATTCGAATTCAAGCCGAACTCAACAAAAATTTGACGAGCTCCGTTACATAACTTTGTACATAATGGAAATTTTACAATTTGTACAAATATAAGCACTTACAATCACTAAAAACTAATTTACGTATATGTTTTTGTCATTTTAATACATATTTATGTATGATAGCATAAATATATGAGATAATTATACTCATTAAGACTGGTAAACAAGTTCAAATTCAACTCAAACCTAGATTAGGATTACCGAATAAAAAAAAAGTTGATACACATGTACTCTCTCTCTCTCTCTGGTTTCACTCATCGTGTTTCATGTTCTCACTCTGACTCTCTCTCCCTCCCACTGATCGTGCAGTTTCGAAGACGATTCCCTCCGCCATCCACGCATCTTACCATCTCCATTCCGTAATGATATTGCACTAACGGACTATCGTTTCTGTCCCTCCCACTGCTAGTTTTGGTTCAACGACTACAATCCGGCGACAGACTCACTCGGACGTCCTCGCTAGCGTGACGGTAAGTCTCTCTCCCTTTCTCTTCATGTCTGGGAACGGTGATCTCTTACCTGGCGCATAACAATACGTAACAATATGGTAGCGACTGCCGAAGACCTTCCATCTTGTTTCTTTAAAGTGAATCCTGGTTTTAGAAATTAGGTTGGAAAAACTAGGGCTTTATCCATAGATGAGGAATTGGTTCAACCTTTTTATTGAGTAGTTGTTTTACGCCTTCATCATCACATCAATGCTATGCATAGTTGAGTGAAATATTTGATTGCGTAGCTTCACTGCGTCTCATGTGTTGGACTATGATTCCTGGTTGGAGGGGTCGAGCCATACATTATGTTGGCCATGTCAAATTTTTGGTATGATGGAAATATAGCTAGGTCGTACATATCATCTCAGTTGTTGTGTGAGAAAATTGAACTGGATGCTAATATCAGAATATGCTCTAACCCTTGGGGTTAGAATGCAGGCCATGTTGTTTCATCTTGTTCTCATAAGAAAATTAGATTCTTAAATTTGGATGAGCTTTCCCCCGATAAGATAACTTTTCTAGCTAACGACACGCACAACACACGCACAACATCATGTGGGAACTATTATCACTTAGGTCAAAACTTACCTGACGTAAGCACCACTTCTCCTTTCAGCAAAATCCAAAAAACCAAGCAACGGAAAAATTCAGGTACCGTGTAAATGGCAAGGAATCCTATACATGCTCCAAGAACTGCAAACACAATGAGCAGTCATAAGCCAAGTGACATGTCTGCTGTTGATGAGGGATCCCAAAACGCTGATAGTGTTAGACGCACAAAGAGGTCAGCATATGTGATACTGGCCTTGTTTGTTCTGGTCATAAATGGCTGTTGGGCAGTTCATCATTATCAGTTTGAGGCTATGCCTGTTCCTCTTGCTGCTGATCAGGCAGGCAAAAGGGGTTTCTCTGAGGAAGAAGCCATGAAGCATGTGAATGCCTTGACTGGATGGGGCCCACATCCTGTTGGTTCTGATGCTCTTGATCTCGCTCTCCAGGTTAGTCTGTATAGTTACAGTGAAGCTTCACCCCATTTCATTTCAATTGAATACTTTGAATGTCTGATGTAGGCGGTTGGCAATGTAGTATACTCAATTAAACTAAATAGAGATATCACCTAATTCCACCTCTGTAGTCTAGTGCATTTTGTGGTCTCCTTTAGTTTTTAGATTCATAGATTGCCGCCACTACCAAAGCGCGCAAAGATACGAGCTTAGAAAATTGAGCTCTTTGCTACACCAAATCATTTTTGGAATTAACCTTCTTCATTCTGCAGTATGTCTTGGGAGTTGCAGAAACTATCAAGAAAACAGCTCATTGGGAGGTTGATGTTCAAGTGGATTTTTTCCATGTAAGCTCTGGTGCCAATCGTTTAGCCAGTGGTCTTTTCAAGGGGAAAACACTTGTCTATTCAGATCTGAATCACATTGTATTGAGAATAGTGCCAAAATATGCCTCTGAAGCAGAAGAAAATGCTATTCTAGTCTCCTCCCACATCGATTCTGTTGTCTCGGCGTACGCTTTTTTTGCCTTTATACTGATTTAGTATTTCAAAAGAGTTTCTTTTGTTGTCGAGTATTATTGTGGTGTATTCATGTGAGTTAAATGTAGTAACCAGTGTTTTCAAATTGGGATACGTATCGTGTATCATGTTTTCAATTTTATAGATCGTATCATGATACGTATCGCATATCTTGAGATACGTTTGTTGGAAGAGTAGGAGTTTCTATTGTTTAGTGGGACAAGATTTTTGGGAGAGGGAGAATACTAAAGACAAGGTGGGGAAGGAGGGTATTTGTATTACACTAAACTCAAACTTTTTTTTGGCTTGGTTAAAATGGCTAGAACTTATCCCTATTTATACTACTTCATGGAAAACTCTAGTACAAACATATGTACAAGAAATGTTGAGGTAGTTCTAGAATTATACATTTGACTAATTCTCATAAAAAACTCTAGATATTTAAAAATAAAATTCTAGAGCTAGATATTTTAGAGTTTCTAAAAACTAGATATTTATATCTTCTTCAATAATATCTTCCATCTTTGAGCTTTGTCAATTGAACTTGTTCGGACTTAACTTTCTTGTGCCAAAATACTAAATTGAGTTTATGCTTCAACAATGTTAATTATAATTAATAAACAATTAAAAAGTAGATACACCTTATAACACCAACAAACTATGTTTACATTTAAAAAAAAAGTTTTTCTGATGCAAAATTTCAAGTCTCTTAACTGGGGCCTATTATATTAAAGCATTATGTTCCCTTTGTCAGGGAAAAAAAAGTCTAGCAAAACACAATCGAAGTATGGTTCTTTCTTCTATACAAGCCCTACATTGAGGTTGAATTTCTATCTAATGGTTTGAAAGATGCCGTAATTAAATCAAACGGCTTGGATTAACGCATTCGGGTTCCGTTTCTTTAAATAAGGTCTGACTTTTTCTCAATAAGTAATAGTAGGATACGTACCAAATTAGGATACGCGTATAAATTGTAGGATACGCGGTCGTATCATAGGATTTCTATACAAAAAGGATACAGGTTAGGATACGTCTCCTTTGAGGATACGATATAAATTGTAGAATACTTCACGTATCGTAAGTTTTTAATAACTATGGTACTAGTAACAAGTGGGAACATGAAAGTAACACGTTTATTATTTTGTTTTCGTTTTTTCTTTAGGAAAATTAAACAATTGGAAAATTTGTATTATGAGTTCCGATATTGGACACGTTACGAATCTAGTAAAACAAGAAAACACTAGCGCGTTTTTTTTGATTTCCTGTTTTGAAAAGGATCCTGATGTTTATAGATCTAACTCTTTTAACAATTGGAGGTAGAATTCCCCACAGCCGCCAAACACACCACCCCCCCCCCCCCCCCCCCAACATTTGCACATAGATCAATTCTTCCCCTAGTTGCTCCTTAACTTACACGCATTTTACTGGTTGGTGATGCTATGTTATGTGTGCTAGTATCTCTTTTTTTTGTTGGTGGATTAAGAACTGCATAAAAGGAATTAGACTCAAGTCAATCAACGTATAGCCTGTCACTCTGAAACTTAATGAAGTAGTTGCTTTAGCCTATAAAATGACTCGTTTCGGGCAATAGATTTTATTGAAAAGATTCATTTTGTTTCTCTATCATGTTACCTATAATTCAGCCTACTGACATACATGTATAACTCGGATACTATCACTCTCATCAGTATAATATTGTTTTCTTCTGTTTTCTCATCATACCTTATGTAACCTTCTTCCCAACCTGGCTATCTGATTCTTCGAATATTGTACTTTCTTCTCCATCCTTGCAATACAATCTTAGAAATGATAAGATCACCTCGTTTTGCATGTTTTAGGGAAGGAGCTGGTGATTGTAGTTCATGCGTAGCTGTTATGTTGGAACTTGCTCGAGGAATTTCTCACTGGGCTCATGGATTTAAGAATGCTGTCATATTTTTATTTAATACTGGGGAGGAAGAGGGGTTAAATGGTGCTCACAGCTTTGTAACTCAGGTTTGGCCATTTAATGTGTATTAACTATTAACTTTTGTTAATACAGTGATTTGTTTATCTACTTTCCATCTTCAACCATTACCTTCAAACGAGCTATACTGGCCAACACATTTTCTCTAATAGACAACGCCATGTAAGTTAGATTTGGTGTAATGCAAACTGTGTGTGTGTGCGCGAGCTCCACGTGGGTGAGTGCATGCTTGTACTTGGAAGGAGGAGGGGGGTGTTATAAATGATGTATGCCGCTTACACTCATCTAGAAGTTGGGAGAACACAATCATTAGACCACACCAGGGGAGTGTCTAGAATTAGGCTGGAAGAAATATTCTTTTTGACTAATGACTTTGTGGGTTATGGTCACATATCTGGTTCTGTCGTCTCTTCAAAGTTTGAAATTTGAAATAGTGGAAATTTGAAGAGAAAAAGGAGGAGGTCTATGAATCACACCAAGTGCAAGAATTCCTTCACAAAGATCCCGGGGGAGCTTCAAAAGCTCTAAGAATTTCTAATCATGCTCTCCACTAGTCCTGGGCTCTTATACTAGGTTTGGAGGTGTTAGTTTACTGATGTGGGACAAGCTCCAATACAAATGATATTACACTTGCTTTAGAAATGACTCAAACGAGTTCATAGTAGGACAATCTGGTATTTCACATGCCAAGACTAAGTTAGTAACTTAATCAACTGATAATTGCAGCACCCATGGAGTGATTCTGTTCGTTTGGCTATTGACTTGGAAGCGATGGGTATTGGAGGGAAGTCTGCTATATTTCAGGTCTGGTTCCTGTATTCTTATTTTACTTTTGCACATGCTCTCTCTCTCTCTCTCTCTCTCTCTCTCTCCCCAAACGCGCGTGGGTGTGTGTGGCCGTGCAATAACATTGCTTGTTGTTGATCTTTCTGAACTTTCGTCAACTGGTCTCCACTTGGATTGTCTCAGATGATTGTTCTGTTTTTTTGAATGGCAAAAGAAATTTTATGATCTTTGAAATTGTCTCAGTTGATTGTACGTAGCCAGTAGTAATGATAGATCATCTGATCTTGCTGATAAAAAAACACAAGATAGATCATCTGATCTTGAAGCTAGTAAACTGGCCAGTTTCAGTGGTTTCAGTTTAACATATAATTAACTAGAATGTGCTGATTGAATCATTTGCCCCTCTGTTTGTTGGCAGATGGCTAAGATACAATCATAGAACTGTATAAGACACTGATTGACTGACTTCTACAAATATACTTCATCTATTTTGTCTAGTTCATATCGAATCAAGAAGCTCTTATTCCATCAAGATTCTTCTGCTGACAAAAATTATGATGGATCCTTTTCCTTTACTTTTCACTCGTCAATTTAACAGGCTGGTCCTCATCCATGGGCTATCGAGAACTTTGCCATGGTGGCAAAGTACCCATCTGCTCAAATACTTGCACAGGTTTGTAAAGTCCTCCTTTTCCTATGATTGATACAACAATGGGAATAAGAGATTTATTCTTTTCCCACTATTTCTCCTATTAGATACGTTTCTCTCAGTTCAGGGCCAAAATTTAAGTTCGAAGTGAATTCTAGTGCTGCAGGATCTTTACTCTTCTGGAGCCATAAAGTCCGGAACAGATTTTCAAGTGTACAAAGAGCTGGCAGGTCTTTCGGGGCTCGACTTTGCATATGCGGATAATACTGCTGTATATCACACAAAGGTTGTCATCTCAATTCCTCTGGATTTCTTTTATTCTTATACCTTTGGTGTTCTAGCAGTGGATTTTGTTTACAAATTCTACTTGGGTTATACTACCAACATGTTTTGTGGATTCAGAAATCACGAATACCGCACAGGCCTCGAACTTCTTTGATCTGAAGTTCAAATCATGGCCATCAAAGTTTGTGGCTGGTAGTGAATCTCAAAATCAGAACTGATATAACCAGTAAATGGGCCCCAGATATAAGTTGGCAAAGTATTCAGGTCTTTTGGTAGATCACTCAATCATATGAACAGCAGGGTACAAAATTCCACTTCCTGCTAAACAGTTGTGGAATTGTCTCAGTGTCGTGCTGATGCTTGAGTTGGAAATATGTGGGTAGATGTGCACGAGGAGGGTAGATGTGCATATGAAAATCCTTAATCCTATATCTACCTACATCATGCATGTTTGAGTTCAATATGGCATTCGGGGAAATTGTTCCAGCCTTGTTTGTCTACCTACACCATGCATGGTGATAACTCTCTCATGTTTTGAAGGACTTGGAAATTAAGAGTATATGTTTCTTTCAGATTTATAAATCACTGATTATCATAATATTAAAATTTGTCAGAGCAGGTAACTTTGTCAGTCGAGGTGGATGACATGGGTTTCACCCTTAAGATGGTATGGGAATGTAGTGCTTGGGGGGTGAAAGAACAATGATACTAAACTGTGGTTGCATGAATCGAAAGGGAGGTAGGGGAAGAGCGGGAGTTGGGGAGGAATGGCATGTTTTTTGCTCGGTGCTAATCAATACATCGACATAGTAATACATATTGGAGATTTGTCTTGCAAATTGTTTATTCTTTTGTGTGCAGATGTAGATAAATATTATGCACAATCGAATTACTAAAATTAATTTGAGTTATTTTTCTTCCTATAACCTGATGCCTATTCTAGATTTTCTCTTGCTCTGTAGCTTCTCTTTTGTTATATTAGAATTTATATGCTTGAGAGGTGCGAGGTTCTATCCTAATTGGGAGCGAGGTTCTGACAGTTCTTTCCACGAGTCATGGAATTGAGATTTTGTCACCCACACTAGGACTTTCATTCAACTAAGATTAAAAGTTATTTTTGTTTACTTGTTCAATTGTTAGTCTTCACTCTTCTTTTTTGTTTATTTAATCTAGATAACAACAAAACATATCTGAGGCAATGAAATTTTAGTTGTCTCTAGTTTATTTGCTTAGAATAACTGAAATGGTTTCTTAATGCAGAATGACAAATTAAAGCTTTTGAAACCGGGTTCACTTCAGCATCTTGGAGAAAATATGCTTGCGTTTCTGGTTCACTCTGCCGCTCTCTCTCGTATCCCTAATGAGAAGGCAATTGCAGCAGGCCAAAAGGCTGGCCCGGACACTGCTGTATATTTTGACATTTTGGTACCTTAATGAACTCTGAAACTCGATCATTGTTCTTGGCTTGACCTTTTGTTTTCTCCTTGACTACTGTTTCTGTTCGGCTGGTAAATTTTACTGCCTCGAAATCAAGTTTCCATTGTTTAACAATTGTTTAATGCCAATTCTCAGGGAACTTACATGATCGTATTCCGTCAGCGTTTTGCCAATCTGCTTTATAATTCAGTGATTATGCAATCACTTATGATATGGACCACATCACTGCTAATGGGTGGTTATTCAGCTGCAATATCATTGGCCTTGTCATGTTTGAGTGTTATCCTTATGTGGATATGTTCATTGAGTTTATCCGTTCTTGTTGCCTTTATTCTGCCACTTATATCTTCAACACCAGTGCCCTTTGTTTCAAGTCCATGGTTGGTATTTGGTCTATTTGCTGCTCCTGCGCTCCTTGGGGCTTTGACTGGCCAATATTTGGGTTATCAAATTCTCCACACATATTTAATGAATGTATCTTCCAGAAGAAGGGGTAATTTGTCTCAGGTAGTTCAAGCTGATTTGGCCAAGTTGGACGCTGAAAGATGGCTCTATAAATCTGGTTTGGTGCAGTGGTTTGTCTTGCTGCTGATTGGAAACTATTATAAGATTGGGTCTTCCTATTTACCTTTTGTTTGGCTAGTCTCACCTGCCTTTGCATGTAAGTTAAAATTTTCTAGTATTATAGTCTGGGTTATGAAAACATGAACATTGGTTTTCTGGGAAGTACATAAATAGGCACCCCGATTTCTAATAAAAGTCTAAAATGAGATTTAATCATCCATCTATGAACAGTGTCTGGAATGTCTGATGTAGACATGTCCAGCACTCTTTAGGAGGCGAAATCAAAATTTTTTGTAAAGGTAAAGGTAGCTCTTTTTCATTCATGGTCTGGGATTTGATATAATATTTGTCTTTGCTGTTCACTAATTCTAAATTTTGGAATATGTAGATGGTTTGCTTGAAGCAACCTTATCCCCTGCCCGATTGCCGAAGCCACTCAAGACTATTACACTGCTGATGGGCCTATCTCTACCCTTTCTAATTTCTGCTGGCATGTTTATTCGGCTGGCTGGCACAATAATTGGCACTGTAGTTCGTTTCGACAGGTGAATACATTGTCACTTTATTGAACCATGCAAGAATCTAACTAAAATCAGGTCCTTGCGTTCTGTTTTAATTTTAGTAATACTTTTTTTTTTTTGCCATTCAGAAATCCTAATCTACACTATCCTAGGGGACTTGGGGGAGGGGGATGGGGCTTATGGGGCATCGAACCCTGCCCATGTGCATGGGAGTATGCAAGGGAGGCCAACTGCACTCCACTTGCAATTTTAGTATTACTTGATCTTGTCTTATTCGTAGTTCTTTAAATATGCTGGGTAAGATGTAGCATCACATTAAAGTGACAGGATAAAACGTCAAAAGAGAATTCCATAGAAGTGAGGGTGTATTGTTGGCTTTTCTTCCATTGGGTATGCCATGTTCGTCAATCGCAAGGCACCAATTTTGTGCACGAATGCGAAAGAGGTGGTCTACATGCTTATGTTTTGTTGGTTGACTAAGATTTAAGATTCTTCTGATCTGTATCATGGTATAGTGTCCATGCTCTGCATATATCACTAGAATGGCAAGGTTAAGCTCCTTCTGGTTTGAACTACATGTCAGTCTGGTCTTTCTATTTCCACTTTACGCACATAGGACCTCAATGTTTACATTTTATTCTTGTCCGATGTGGACTTCTCATCTGGTTCTATCAGGAATCATAGTGGTATACTGGTATATGATAAGGTGTACCTGTGATACGCATAACACATGTAGAAATTCAAGTTAATATGTGAATCACTCAATGCAAGCCTATGAAACTACAGGCGGTTCAAATGTGTTCTAAGCGATATTTAAGTATTAGAGGGTGTGGAGTCACTTTGGAACTTTAACTCTCCCTTAAAATGTTACACCCCCTTGAATATATGACATGCCAAATCGTGGAAAGACAGGAAAATATGTCATGCATGGTTCTCAATAAGTGACGACAAATACAATGTCTTTCTGAAATTTTCTAAATCTTGAAATAAAAAAGACAATCCAACTGCTCATTTCTGCTTTACTGCTTCATACCTCAAAGTAATTATTCAGTGGTATTTTTGTGTCAGTTAAGTGGAATACGATATCGCGACGACATAGCTTTTGTATGGCACCACTTTTCGCAGTTTTAGTCTGCCTAAATGGATTATGAATCTGATGATTTGTTTTTAGTAACTGCATATATAAAATCTATTGTCCTGTTGATTTCTTATCAAAATTTCAAATTTTGTAGTTTTGATAATGACAGTTGCCTTGCCTTGCCTTGTATGTGCAGGAACCCTGGTAGCACCCCTGAGTGGCTGGGAAATGCAATACTTGCTATATATATTGCCGTCATCATATGTTTGACGTTGGTGTATCTGCTTTCATGTGTTCACTTTTCAGGTTTCTATTTGTCCAAATTATGATCTTTTCTGCAACAGATATGGCATCTCAAAGTTTTTCACACCCAGTTCTATGACAATATCAATTGCTACTAAAGAGCGAGGTTAAATGTCCGAAACAGGAAATGCAACGAGTGGTTTATCTTACCCATGTCATGGTCTAAAGTAATGAATGGTTATTGTGGCATGTAAGGGGCTACGTCTTCTTGCGTGTATATTTGTGTGAGTGACCGAGGGATATCTGCTATGCCTGGAGATTTGGTTAACAAATGGAGGACGTATGTACTCTGTTGGAGATTGTCCCACATCGGTTAATTATCTCCTCCAAAACTAGTATATGAGCCTAGGCGGCCTTTCCATTCATTGCCAATTGGTTTTGAGTTGGATGCTTTAACATACTCTATGCTTTTGCTGCGATAGTTGGATGATTAAGCTTAATTGGGAACTGATGTCAAGGAAAGGTCTAGTTGAATGTTTTCTATGCTCTGATCCTAACTGGCATAATGTGAGAGTATATTGCTGTTTGGCAAGCAGGCAATTTCAGTCTGAGAACGACAGAATACAGCCCGCTTTGTGCATTTAAACAAGGAACACTTCGAAGTTAAGAAACACTGTCATTTCTTAGAAGATGTTGTCTGTGCCAGATACGGACATGTATCTGATACTGTCGAACAAATATCCAGTGCTCATTCATATGTCTCTTATTATATATGTTATTGTTTGCAGTACTGAATGATATATTGATGTTTGAATAATGAAATATAGTTTTATATCTTTAGGCTGTGTTACATGGTATTTGTAACTTTATCTCTATTCACCACATACAGTTTAAATAGAAATCTATTACAATGTATTCCCAGTATGCAGTGTCTGCATTTCTTGGAAGTTACTGTGTGGCCATGTCTGTGTATTGTCTTGTGTCTATCTTTGTGCTAGTTAGCTCCAATCTACGTCCTTCATGACTGTTTAACAGATGGTCAGAATCATCTGATCCATCTAAATGACTGCAGTTCCAGTGTGGAGTGCCCAGATTAAATTGCTGGAGTTAGCCTAGAGTATGTTAGCAGAAAATGCTAATACACTAGCGCATTACATATTGGAGCGAGCGTTCCCCAATTTGGTTCCTTAGACACTGGCAGGGCAGCTAGTGCAAGTGGAAAGCTATTGATATAGGCATTGATTGAAAGTTTATGGCAGAAATGGTAGCCAGTAGCCACCAAATCACGTGATAACTAAATTGGTAGTAAACACTGACCAAACCTCAGCCTCAAATTGCACCCATATTTCTCTGCCTAACTTTTTTAATATCCTTCATGTTTCGTATAGTTTTTGTTGTGCACAATTAATGTCTGTTTTCATAAACATAGTCTCACTTCTTTGTGTAAATATCTCCTAGATGCAAAGACATCAATCATCCTTGCAACTTGTCTTTTGTTTGGGCTCTCTATTGCTGCAGTGTTATCTGGTATCATCCCACCATTTACAGAAGACACCTCCAGAGCTGTAAATGTAAGTATCAGCCAGTCTTTAGTATCAGTACTGAACATTGTAGATGACCTGTAATGTGTTACCTCAAAATACTTTGCCATTTGATTCTACAATGTGGTTTTATGAATCAACAAAATCCTTACAATACTTGTGTCAATTAGGTTTCGTACGACTATCCAACTTGTGTGGCATTTGTGCTATGTTTGATCTTGATTTTGTCAGGTAAAGGAACAACAACTAAATCGAATCAAGTATAGTAAATGTCGTTCAATTTTGTAATAGTCCTAGTTCTACCTTAGAGCAATAACATTCCGGTTTATCCTTGGAACTATTGTCTTATGTGGGCAAGTTTTTAAGAACTATTTATTCTCGTGCAGAGTTGTGATTAATCAGCAATGCTAGTACCTTGGAAAACTAATAAAATGTTTTATGATTCTCAGGTTGTGCATGTTGTGGATACAACAGGAACGTATGGTGAAAAGCTAGAACCTAGTTCTTATGTTTCTCTATTTTCAACAACCCCTGGGAAGTTGACAAAGGAGATTGAACAGATTGGAGAAGGCTTTGTTTGCGGTAGAGATAAGGTCCTTGATTTCGTTACCTTTTCAGTAAAATATGGTTGCTGGACCGAAGACAATGTCGAAGGTGGGTGGAGTGAATTAGATATTCCCACACTGCATGTCGAGAGTGACACAAAAGCTGACGACAGAAACACACAAATTTCAATCAATACAAAAAGTTCCATACGATGGTCTCTTGCCATTAATACAGAAGAAATCGAGGACTTCAAGTTGAAAGGTATTATACATAATGGTGAATTCCTTCTGTATTGTTTCTCACCTCCTGATTTTCAGAATCTTTGAGTTAATGACTACAACACTTTCTGATACATTCTTGCAGTCCCCTCACTTCTGTAAAGTACAGAGTCAGTAATTTTGTTGTTGAAGCACTTGGAGAACCACTCGACTTTAACCCAACTTAAATAGGCCTGTAGTTTAAGATGAATTGTGTATATACTTTGATGCAAGGAATAAACCAATCTTCTTGAATATTCTTCTTCTTGAATATTCTTTTCCTCGCTCAAGCGATCGTTGGATGATCCTCTATCATACTTATCATGATTCATGGCCGAAAACAATGCCCATGGTCTACCTGTTCGTGGATTTTTGTAGATCAAATGTGCCAGATTTATGTAGTCAGTTCTTTTGAAATGTCCAAAAATTGTCATTAGAATAAAGTTAGGGACATGGACTACGCAAATCCAATACGAGTTGTAAAATGAGAGGTAGTTCAGTTTATGAGACGCCCAACGGTTCTTTAACTAATCTAAACTGGTTTGTTGATCATGTACTTCTACTGTGTAGCAATATTAGCTCTCTCTCTGAATTTTTTTTTTTTTGCTGCACGCAGATGACACCGAGGAGTTGATTCCACTGGGTGGCAAGAGCAGTGCAGATGGATGGCACATTATTCAGTTTTCAGGTGGGAAGAGTGCACCTAAAACTTTTGAGCTGTCCTTATATTGGGCCAACAATTCTACCAAAGTGATTCAACAGAATGACAAGCGAACGGACCGACATCTCCTCCTCAAGTTGAGAACTGACGTTGACAGATTGACACCAAAAGCTAAAAGAGTTCTCGAAAAACTCCCTTCCTGGTGCTCACTATTTGGGAAATCTACGTCTCCCCACACCTTGGCTTTCTTGAGTAGTCTACCAGTTAATTTTTAGTTTTAACACGTTTTGTAACGCCCACGACACGCACAGACAGATAGGAGAAGGTTTATTGTAATTGAAATACATTTGAAAAAATAAAATTCCCAGATTTCATTTCTTTCAGCCTGTATGTATGTAGTGAGTCTCTGCTTTGACTTACAAACTGGTAAATTGTGGCTTCTTTTACTGAAATTTTCTGGAAACGCAATTTTGATATTGGTGTCTTGTAGTGGTGATTTTCTGTGTTTTCGTTAGTGCTAGACTACCTAGTACAATGTGGAAGGTGGCTCCCTGCTAATTAACTTAATACAAAGGCAGGATGAAAAATATCAATCTTTCATGGACCATAGGAAAAAAAACAAGGGTCACATCTTTGGTCTCTCTTATTTTTTTCCCTTCCCCAGATCCCGTCATATCTTATCATCTTTTCTAGACTCGACTGCATATGTCTCTCCCATTTATCCGTAATCCACCCTTGTCCACGTCAAAGACAATCATCACCGTCTTCTGCCGCCACCGCCCATAGAGTAGGAAAGTTCTGATTATGAGTTTGGGTTTCGAGTTCACGAGGGATTTGGTTACAATGGATCTGGATCTGTTTCTTTAGATGGCTGTTAGAATTGGACCAAGTTGAAGAATATCAATAGTTCATGGACCAAATTAAAAGAACATTTATCACGTTATGAAATACTCATAACTCACAGTGATGAAAACTGTAATTTACCGAACAATAATTATTCAACCACACGTTCGCACACAAACACTTTACGCATATTTACATTTTTCGGACACTGAAGGTGTAGTATGTGTGGACCTCAGATGTTAATGTGAGTGAATTGTGTAAATGTTTATGGTTATAGAATGATTGTTTACGGAAAGGAAAATATCTAATAACCTCTCTTCTCTCTTATCTGAAAGAGAATAAATTCTTTACACCATTTGTGTAAACATTTGTTTCCTTTAAATCAATTGCATTGCACCACGTCACCATGTTTTATTAATTGGGATCACTATTTTGATACGCGTCGCGATACAATTGATTTGGAAGAAATAAATATTTACACCGGCGGTGTAAAGAATTTATTTCCCGTTTCGGTTTCTTAAAAAATGAACTTATAAAAAAGGAAGGTAATTTCAAGTTCAAAAATTATGTATTTACACAAATAATTTTTCTATCAATATGGATTTTGTTTGATAAATCTCATTGAAATTATTTAAACGATGTAAAAATTAAAAATTATTATTTTTATATTTAAATTTGAAATTACCTTAAAAAAAAAAAAAACGGAACCTTTGTCTCTATCTGGAAACTTGCAATCAGAGATGGTATTATGGAAACTGTAGCTTGTACACTGTAGTGCCTCCCCCCCTCTCTCTCTCTCTCTCTCTCTTGGAGGCAAAATCAGTATTTTGGAGAGAGAGAAAGATGCAAACCGTGCCTTTGGGAATGTCCATAAACGGTCTCCCTCTCAACTCGAGTTCAACTTCTATTAGTTCTAACAAGCTAAAGTTACCCTTTCCTTCTAGACTCTCTCTCCCCGCGGACGAACCCTTTCTCTTTCATCCATCCAATTCAGGTACCTCTCTCTCTCTTTCTCTCTCCTTAACGCTGCAGGCTTTTTTTGCTTATTGGAGTCTCATGTTTCTATAATCAATTCGATCCCCACAATTGGGTTTAAGAAAATTTGGAAAAAGATGGAGTAATTACTTAAATTGGCTCTTACCAACCTGTAGTCGGCCGGCCACATTTATAAATTAACCTGATCTGATAGTATTATGCTACTCCCTCCCAAAAAGATTGTCGTCCGCAAAACTGGAACTTAAAAAATAATGCTTGTCTGTCTAAAAAATTCAAACTTTTTGCCCCTAGTTACTAGCTATCATTGAGTTCTTCTAATTCTTCGAAAAAAGGTTGAATTTTTCTTGACAAATATATATTTTTTAAGTTCTGATTTTTCAGACCGGACAATCTGTGTGTGGGATGGAGAAAGCCAGCTAAATTTTACTTAACACTAAGGCTTTAGATAGTTGGCCTGTTTGGGGAGTAGCTATTTAGCGTTCCCTCAACAACCATTTACTTACCGACAATTACAAATATGCGGTTCTCGATGTTATCATTCACTTTCGTTTGTCGAGTGGTTTGTAGACGAGGAGTTACCGACATTGGCCCTGTTTGTCGAGTGGTTTTGTTTGCAGGGAGTACCATGTACCCAATAAGTGGAATTTAAATGAAGGGTATTGACAGATTTATTCAGTACGAGTAGTAACTTAGAAATAAGATTTGATTGCTTACATATGAATTCAATGTTCAATTTGAAATCTTTGTCATGATGGATTTGACATAATCATTTAGTAGGAGTGGTTTGAAATCCTTCATGATAAATAAGTCCAAACTGTGTACATCTCTTTTACCTCTATACCATCTTCCACTCTAGTTTCAAAACTACCCTATACCTATATCCTTTATCTTTTTGTTGAAATTGGACATCGCCTTCATTTGAAATCCATATATTTTTAAAGGAGCCTAAGAATTTTTATTTTAACCCAAACCGTAGAAGGTCCAAAATTTGCCAAGTTCATTCTGGTCTTAAATTCTGCTTAAACTGTTTCACATGGGAAAACTTTTGTTGATATAGTTTGTCTGTGTTTTTCTTCTAGGCCATGGAGAATCTTGTCATTGATTCTGTGTTTGATTGTAGGGATGCGTTGCAGAGCCAGTCAAGTGGTTGAATTTTTCCCAACTGTGTTGCCTGAAATAGTTGTCCGAGAGGCCAAGCTAGAGGACAGTTGGGAAGTGGCTGAAACCCATTGCAGCTCCTTCTTCCCTGAATATTCGTTTCCGTTAGATTTTCTTCTAAGGATTGATAGGATGTTGGCCACGGCTACACTATCAAGATTCAGTGTGCCTAATGGTTGTCGGAGAACTTGTCTGGTTGCTGTTTTGGGCAGCTCGGGTGATGATACTTTCCTATTTGGAAATGAAGACAGAGAAAACGGAGGACGTGATGGTAGAAGTTTGGATAGAGGGTATGTAGGCGGGATATTAACTCTGGATACCGTGGCTAATTTTCTGCCGAGAAAAGGACCACTTCGACAGAGAAGGTGAGAGCAGTGTTTCCTTAGCTTTGCAGCTATTTCTGACAATTTTGAATTTTTTGTGGCTTAGCTTGCAAATGCAACTTATGTGATATGATTTCTGTTCTGCAACTTACATGATATTGTTGCCAGAGAGCTCTGAATTGCTTATCGTACTGAATTCCATGACCTGGGATCGGATTCTCTAGTTAACGAAGTTCTACCCATAGATCTGATCAATGTATCAATCTTGTTAATATGGTTCTTACAGATAGATTGACAATGCTAATCTTATGTTTAGAGCTCGATAGTGATAAGCATGGGAGACAAGAAAACCAAGTGAACATATTTCTATCTCTATAGGATAAAGTGGTTTCTGTACAAGTATGGCGTAGCATTATGAAATTCAGTTCCCTTGCTGGGAATAGCGTTGTTGACTTTCTCAAACAATTCTGGCCTTTAGGGCCGAACCATGCAAACCTTGCGGTTTCTCTATCTTGCTTTTGTGTTTTCTTGATTTTTTTTTTTTGGCACTAGACTAACACAATCATTTTCTTGAAAATTTGTTGGTAGTTTGTGAGTCATGTGACCCTAAGTAAATCTTCCACTGGCTTCATTTTACAACCAATTCTCCATCCATTTTTCTCTTGGTTGTTGGTTACTTCATTGGCCTGTAGTGAATTTTGCTGGCTTCTGATGTCAGGTTTTGTGACCACAAGTTGTTTATCATGTTTTCGACTCTTGTAGACTTATACCTTCTCACATGCTAAATAGTGTTGTGGCGTCTGACTACATTAAGTCTCCAAATAGTAAATAACTTGTATTGAAGATTCATCGAATCAGAGGAGCTACTCTTAGACGAAATGATCGCTGAATACTCAAAAACCACCTAAAAAAGATTCGTATAGTATCCATTCCTTGTTGAAGGGTTTTAGGAGGTCTTGGGAGCCTATTTTATCTTTGCATTTTGGATTGTGAATTTTAGATTTTTGATTATGGTCAGAATGGATGATGAACATGTAGAGTGTTTGGGAGATATGTGCAAATAGATTTTGCAACATGTGTAGTTTTTTTGGGGGGGAGATATGTGCATCTGCGGTTTACGGCTGCGTATTGAGAAATGAACTATAAGAGTTGTGTTTGGTAAATGAACTATAAGATGTTCATCAAAATTGTTGGGTCTGTTTCTTAAACTTCCCTAAAGAAAAGAGTACTTTTCTCACACGTCAGGAACTAATTTTGCCATTCAGGACTGGAATTGCTTACATATCAAATGTGGCAGTTCGGGAGAGATTCCGACGGAAGGGGATAGCTAAAAGGCTTGTAGCAAAGGCAGAGGCTCAAGCCAGGAGCTGGGGCTGTCGTGCCATTGCGTTGCACTACGACATAAACAACCCTGCAGCCACAAAGTTGTATACAGGCCAGGGGTACAGATGTATCAAAGTGCCAGAAGGCGCTAAGTGGCCTCGACCAAAGACTGCTCCAGATGTCCAGTTCAAGTTCATGATGAAGCTCCTACATACCTCTACCACTTTTTAGATAAAAAGAGACATGTACTTGAAACACAAAAAACCATTGAAAGATGATGGTTAAACTAGGTATTTGAGATGGTATGTTGTGTGTATATATACAGATTAGTGGCAGATTTTGAAGCCTTGTATTAGTCGGAAAGTACCAAAGAGCATATATGTCAGTTCTGTTTGGGTGCAAACTGTCAAGTATTCTTGTGCTTCTCCTCGGGGGTTTATTTAAGTATGAGAACATTTGCTTAAGATAATGGAATTTCCCCTGTATCTTCTTCAGCTGCGAAGATAGAAATTGAACTCGGTTGAAATAACGATTGCATTACTTTGGGAGAACGGGTTTGAAAACGATGTAGAAGAAGAACTATAAGAAGTGCTGGGCTTTGGCAATGAGATTGTAGAGAGGCTAACACAGAACCAAATCAAAATTGTAATACATAACTCCCAAAAAGAATATCCAGATGTCGATAATAACTCCATAGCCACATTATTTGGCAAGATCATCTCAGTGAAGACCAGTGCCAACCATGGAGGTCCAGCACCAGATTGTACGCAAATCAACCGTACCAAATGTGAAATTTCTCTTCTAAGACATGGAAGGTATTCCACATTACGATACTCGGACATATTTGCCCAAGGCAGATGTATCTAAAGCAGGGAACTCATCAACAGCAGCAAGGACAGCAAGCCCGAGTTTGACAGCATCTTCATCACTTGGTGCCTACAATGTTTGTCAATTTTAGTTAGTTCTGTACTTAAACGCAGAACAGAACATTTACAAAATGATGTGACCGAGCGCCCCCACTCTACAGCTAATAGAACATCAAGATGCCATTTCTAATCACAAGAATGCCACCACCACATCATTCGATTCCGTAGAAAATTCCTGGAAGCATAGTAATTTCCATAACTTTATAAGCTGATAAAGCAGTGGAGAGTGTTTTTCCTACCTCAATGTTAAGGGGCAGAACAGGATCATGAAGGGAGAGTCTAAGAAGGAACCACCCTCCATAGCCAGAAGCTCTGACCTGTGTTTTCCAGCCAGCAAATTCCACAAACAAGCGAAGTCATTACATTGGGAACTACAGTACGATAACAAAAATGCAACTTTATGTGAACACATACAAGAAAACAGACATGCAGCTTTAACTAACCAAACCACCACTTTGTTGCAGTAATTTTGGCCACATGGCATGTGATATTGAATAATAATGCAACTATCTATAATAAACCGACAGCATAATGCAAAGCTTATGTCATCAAAATGTGAATCCAGGAACAGGATTGTGGAGCATGAGTATCAAGTAGACAAGTAGTCCTCCTCGATCTCTTCAGATCTGATAATAATGGATTCTTTAACAGGAGGGATGCTACTGTAGCAAATAAGTATGTTATCAACATTACATTTGACAATTTCCAGAACAGCTGTAATCATGATTAATTGAACAAGAGAAGATTAAAAGTAAACAATCCCCGAAACCAAGACTATATTGTCAATTCACGAGAGCGAAACTTACGCCTTCGTAGTTAACTGGGGCTTTCTGAAGCTTGGGATCTGATTCCGTAATGTTCTCCAAGTGTTTCAGCACGGCCTCTCCATATTCCCGGAAGGACCTGAAATCACCAGTTTACAATTTACCTTTGACTTACTACCCAGGCAATTTTCAGACAATAATCAGTAGCGTACCCTCCTTTAAGATCTGGATGGCTCTGATCAATCTTTAGTCTCAGTTCAACAGCAACAGCAGGTTCCTCCAGGCCTTCTACCAACTCAGTCAAAACTTTACTGTCACCACTAACTCCTGAAGCTCTGGCAGATGCAAGCTTGTTCAAGAGCTTGACCTGCAAGTGGTGCCAAATGGAAGAAGAGAAAAAGTGGGGGAGGAAAAAGAAACAGGGAAAAAATGGCAAGGTTAACATTGTACAACGGGTAAATTTACATGCATTAGGGGGGAAAAAAAGCCTAAGAATTTATGATGCTTCTCTTGCTTAGTGCTACATTTGTTAAGTAAACTTCACAATTACAGAAGCAATCAAAGCCTACCATAAGGTATGCACCATCATCGAGCCAGTGATTCTCCTTCAGAGCTCCATGCCCACTGGTTTCAATAGCCAGGTGAGACTGCTCACCAACCGAATTCTGCAAAATTAGTTCGCAATATAAAATCTGGAGAAGATGATTATACTCTATAGACGTGATGTATAAAGAAAGACAAATCAGTGGTTGATGTTTTCGGTTAGTGAATGAGCATTACTTCTTTTCTAGTTAATCCTTGAACCTTTTCCACTGCGATCTCAGATAAGAACAACAAGGGTCCTAGGTGAAAAAGGGTTTTCTAATGGTGGAAAACAGAGACCTCAATAAAGCAGTAACTGCTTTTATCCCTACATGTCATACCACATTAGAGGTGTCACCCAGTTCAATTTTATTCTGGGCTATTTTTGCCCTTCTGCTGAGAAACAGGAGATTGAAGAGGGAACTCAACCACATGCAAAGGTGGAAAAGATGCACAACTACTTCCGACGCAGGAACTCAACTACCGCAAGTTTTATACCATCTTCGAAGAATGTATCCGAGTTGAGCATGTCCGAAATTATTTTGTTAAGACTTTCTTACTAGTACCTGAATCCACCATCCATTCATCCTTTCATGTTGCACATTCCGACTTAAACACATAGCCCTTGACAGAGCAGAATGGTGAAAAATGATTAGGAATAGAAGACAGAAGGCTTGGTTTAGTTAGTGTATATTGCCCATTTGGAGAAAATAATGAAAAAAGGAGAGAGATTAAATGACTGAGGGCAACAAGTATGAAAGAATAACCAAATCCTATGAGCTCATAAAGTTATTCAGCTTGCTTCCATGGTATACTGAAATCCAGATTCCACAGACCATTCATCTCATGCATTTTCCTTTGACCCATTGTACAGATGGGAAAAAAATAGGAAAAGAGGGAAAGGGACATCTTTCAAGGAAAATAAGTTGAAAGCAGCATCCAAATCCCCCTAAACCAACACAGTACCAACATAATCCCCAGTCCCCAAAAAGAAAAAGGACATTCTTAACTTAACTTGAATGCCATGTTAAGAGAAGAACCGCAGTAGCTGATCAAAAACAAAAAGGGAAGAACCACAGTAAAGGTAACACGTAAAAGTGACACTCCGCATGGGTGAACGGAACACTTTAATTACAATCCTGTTACGTGTTCTCTCCTAATTCAATTTTTTGATGTGCTAAGAAAATAGAACATCATTATTCTTGCAATCATGTCTTCATGTGTGAATTCCTCTTATAGATGTTTTATGATGTATGCTGTTTCCCTTACTGAAACATTTTCCTCTGTTTGTACTTCTTCTTTTGGAAGTTAACATTCAGTCTCTAATGAGTCTCTGAAACATTTTTTGATGCACTAAGGAAATTTTTGGGACCGTCAACCGCTGGTTTTCTGAAGTTGTAGTAACAAGTCATGTCCACAGAAATACGTTTTTATGATGCCCTAATGAGTTGATAGAATCAATACTTTCTCGACTGCATGTGAAACAATTGTGAGAGGGGTTGTAGGGATTAGTCTGAGGTGCGCGCAAGCTCGCCTGGGGGACACCCGGCATTGCCAAAAAAAAAGGACGACTTTCTAAACCTCAGTCGTCTTGGACTGGTACGTGTAGACAAAGCTCCATCAAGTTCACAACTTGTTTCTTGTGGAACATCAAAAAGTAGCAAACACTAACAATGGCGATGATGAGAATAATATGATTGACATAATGTTAAAAGGTACCAGACGAATTGCTTCATCAATGACATTTTTGTAGCCTCTTTTGAACCTGTGGTGCTTCCCTCCTGTGAGAATTATACAAGTTCTAAGATCATTCTCATGAGAAGGTTATGTCAAGCAATTTCATTCTTCTTACCAAGTTTTCCTTCAATGAATGCCGTTAACCCATCCGAGGTCACACTGTCTGTGACGATTGTTGTTCCTGGATGCTAATATCACAACAAAACCACAAGTTGAATAAAATGCACAACAAATACATTCTTTCCCTCCCCTTTTCATGTGGAAGGATTCAACAGGACCGAAGTTCAGGATGTAGAAAGCAACAGTAATATGAACGGCCAAATGAAGGGAATTTACTTCCTCAAGAATGATGGCAGACATTAAAGCAATCAGACGATTTCGATTCAACTCACGGCCAGTGGAATCCACAGCAGCAGATCTGGGAGACATTCATGCAGTCAGAAAATATAAAAAAATATGCATGCTAAATGAGCACATGGACTTTAGAGACCTTTACCTGTCAACATCCGTATCAAAGATAATTCCCAAATCAGCCTTGTTATCGAGTACAGCCTGAGTAATAGCTTTCATTGCTGCTTTGTCCTCCGGGTTAGGAATATGATTAGGGAACAAACCTGACGTCAAAATTCATTACCATCATTTTTTTTTTAAATTGAGATTATCCTCATGACATGCAAATGTACATACTCCCAGAAATTTTCCAGATTAACACTTACCATCTGGCTCCAAGAACTGACTGCCAGTAGTAATCGCCCCCAGAGGCTCAAGCACCTTTGCCTGACATCCATGAAAACAGAAAACGTTTTGTTACTTTAAGGAATATGGAAAGCATGATGTTAATCTAAGTGAAGACACTGTTTTGAACAATACTAGAGCCTAGAGTGATGATATTTCCCACTAGAAGAGGATTAATTCAACTCGAAGGTCAATGAATCTGAAAAATAAACTTCAGGAATGCACAACAATCTATGTCAAGCTATAAAACAAAATCTCGTTGGAAGGCGAGGATTACAAGGGTGCTCGAACCATGGGGACCAGGTCAATGTGAAAGATGTCCCATGTGCAAGTGGGGCAACTCTCTCTGCCTCTCAGAGACTGGAACCAGAGGCGGCAAACACAATATAAACAGGGACCAGTTAGACAGAAATCTGGAATCCAGATTATGGCATCATTCTTCAAAATTTTCAGAGTAAACGGAGGTTACACTTATAGAGAGAGGAAACTCTTCTTCATGCAATAAGGGGAAAAATTCAACTAACCATAGTTGAAACTTACAGCGAAAAATCCTCCTGCTCCATTCCCCGCATCAACAACAATATGAAACCCATCAAGTGGCTTCTCTGAGAGAAGAAAAAAAGAAGTTATAGTGATTGTGCAGGTTTTATGCAGGTTAAAGTGAGCAGCCAAATTTAACGCTCAAAATAAGCACTGCGAGAAGTGAAGAAGAAGAGAAGTGATGATTAGCAAAATAACCCTATTAGGAGAGCTATTTACGCAATCAAATGTTCAAATGGATTTGTACTATGTATTTAGGAGGAAGACATTGATTCTCATAATTCCTTTTAGTATTTCATAACACAAGAAACTACAAATCATTTCGGGTCATAGTACCGATATTTCCTGTAGCTTTGCGAACTGCTGCTACAAGATCAGATGTATAAATATCCATGTAATCAACTCTCTTTACAGATGAAGCAGCTTTTCGTTCTGCATCTTTCATACTTTCAACTGTGAAGTTAATGTAAATATTTGCAGCCCGCTCCAATATGTCCTTAATATCTGCTTTCCCAAGCCCTCCAGCATTTGTGAAGAATTTGAATCCATTCCTGTTGTAAGGAAGATGACTCGCTTTTTTGCACACATGTTAAAAATTCTGTCAGCCAAAGCTATTTGAGGATAAAACGTATCAGTGTGCACTAAAAATTGCAAGTATAAAACTGTGTACTTCAGAAGACGTTATCAGATCTAGTATTGAAATCCGTCATTGTTTACCTGTTATCATAATGGATCCATCAACTGGACATGAAAAGTTATCATCTTCAGTGATAGTGCTATTAAACATTGCTGGTGTGGATGCTAACCTACAACAGGGAGAAGATACCCATGCTTCAGGCAAGCTTACACTTGGTCACAAGGAATGCACCCCAATACTAGACAATCCGAAACTTTCTTTGGACGTTATCAATAAAAAGACATTCCTGGGAAACACATAAGCATCGAGAGCACAAAGTAGATGCCGAACTAAAAACTAAAAAAAATCACAAAGCAATAAGACATTGTTTAAGTTATGGAAGCAGCTCACTAATAGAACCACTTGAGCATCAGAAACAAAATCTCTTCAACTCAATACAACAGAAAATGTTGAAAACTGAGGACAATTTCATACTCTTTAAGTGCCACTTGTTTTAACTTGTATAAATTACAGTCAACAGACTCACAGAAAGGGTTAATTGCACTACACCCCATGGTCAGGCCCATAATCACATCAACCCCTGTGGTTCAACCATGAAGAGTTAAACCTATAAGCTGTGGACTGTACAAAACCTGAGAGAGTTAACATTTTCCACATTAACCCCTGTTGTTGAATGATGTAGGTTTGGACCATACAAAACCTGACAGAGTAAGCTTTTTCCAAAAATATAACCAAATTAACCTCGCTCTTCACTCTAATTTCTTGTAGTTTTTCTCTCTCTACCATCAAATATTGTTCCAAAGCCAACCCTACTTTAGTGGTGGAGGCAATACAGCAGCAGTGGTGGAGGTGGTTATGGAGAAGGGATGGAAATGGCGGGGAATGAAGAAAATGAAGCAAATACCAGTAACCAGAAAAAGGAAAGATTTTTTTTTTTAATATAAAATGATTAAAGTAATCTTGGCTCTCCCCCAAGACTCGTCCCAGCATAGTCAAAAAATGCATGTAATCAGATCTGTGTTACTCGCAGGTCACACTGTCAGTTTTAGTGGACTGTCACTCCTGCACTCCATTCCAAACCATAGGAGTTATTAAGTGTAAAGTATTGAACCGGGGCGTAATTGAGGGTAAAGTCTTGAACCAGGGGGTTATATATTTTGGGGCCTAACCACAAGGATACTTGTGCAATTAACCCCAAAACATAATTCATGATCTAGACCATGTTTCTACAAATCCACAACTCAATGTCCCAACTCCTGAAAACGACCAGACATGCATTGCACGCACAACAAAGAAAATGTGCTTACTTGTCATTCTCCACATATTTAGTATTGGGAATGTAATGTTCATGTAGGCATTCACCTACACATCAGGATATCTAGATAGTGTATCAGCACTGTTGGAGCATGGCTCCCCTGGCATCACATGGTGCCTGATCATAAAGCTATTAGATGTACAAAGTGGTTGAGGAAATCTTGATGAAAACAAATGGTGCTGAAGTAAAATATAATTCCCTCTCTCAAAAACAAGTACCACAAGCTTGCTGTACTACACTGCAGCTATAGCCTATCAGGCCACCCAATTACCATGACTTGAATGGAATCAAGCAAAAAAAGTTTTAAATTCGTTGAACTAGAAATACTTTGATTAAAGTCACCCACCCATATTGAACGACATCAAGGCCAGCACCAGCTATTCCTCGAGAAACTGCATCCTGAAAGTAGAAACAAATCACTCCCATGTAACCATCAAAACTGTCAAGCAAGACCAGCCATTTTATGGGTGAAGATACCCCAATTCACACCAAATACCTGTAGCTTTTGTGCCGATACACGAGAATCATGGCCGATAGAAACTCTCAAACGTTTAGATGAATCGAGTTTCTTCTTGTCCAACAACCATGCAGCAAATGCAGCTGCTATTGCTTCTGTAACTGGTTCAGTAAGATTAACAGGTTCTCCCTCAACACCAGCAACAGCAACTCCTCGAATATCACTGTGTACATATGAGAGAGAGAGAGAGAGAGAGAGAGAGAGAGAGAGGCGATTAACCCATGGAAGCAAATAAACTATATGTTTCTTAGAACAAACAATGTCATAAGAAACTGTAGAAAGGAATTTACAGCACTTCCATCAATTTGGCTACTGCAGCAAGCTAAAACAACACCAAGGATATGCTAAGCACCAAAGGTATGGTGGATAACCTCGATAAACATAAAAGAATATTCAAATGTGTAAAGGTACCGCGTTTTATCCATTTGTGCAATGTAGATAAGGAAACAAGGGCCAGAGTAACGCAATAAATAAAGCTGAAAGGAGCTATCCACCAGGGAGAGAAATGAATTCACACTGGAGAAATGGTATAGCATGCAATTCTCTACCTTTCATTTTGAAGCTTAAGGAAATCGACTTTTTCAGTTGAGGGTGATGCAGTAGTAGATGGAGCAGCTGCAGGGAAGGATCATCGTTACGTATAAACTAGTAATTGGCAATAGCACAGAACAGTAACAAAGATAATTATCTTTCTGGTAACAAAAGTTTCCACAAAAGCAAAATAAAATGTTCTATTTGCAAAAGTAAAGGTTGATGATATCCAGTATAGAATAATCATATGCGTGAAGCACTGTAAGGTTGTCTGATGAGCTGCAAAAGCACTTTACAACAACCTGTATAGTGAGAGTCTAGTACGGACCATTGCAGAAAAAAGTTCCTTGGTTAACACAACCAGACTGATATTTTGACAAGAAGGGCGAATGCATGGCTGAGTTGTCATTCCATGCTAACTTCCCTCCTTCAAAAGGAAGCAAGTTGGGCATACTAGTGGGGCAAAATGCCCTTTGATACTGAGTGCAGACCTGCCTATTCCGGTGGTAGCAATGTGCTACCGAAACATTTTGAATAATCTTCCCTGATATTGCTGCATAAAAATTTGGACTTCTATCAGTTTTCAGATTAGTAAGAGCTTATCAAAAGTTGTAGTCACGAGATAATATTTGACAATTTTCTTGAATTGGCTTGGGCCAAAAGGCACGACCAAGGTTTATTCCAGGAGCACATCTCTACTATGGGTATTGATATAGTAGTCGTACTGCAGCCAAGTATGACAAAGATCTCATGTCTACAGATCCCTTTAGTGAATTTAGATCATATTGTAGTGGGATCTAGTTAAGACTACTCAGAATATCCCCTCAAATTCCAACAAACGCTAATTGCTGGTTCTCATCAATCTAACTTCGAAGTATTCTTTTTTTGAATTCAATCCTTTTGTTATAATGTTTTGCCCACAGTGAAAAAGGCCACACAATCCTAATGGTTAACAAGGATATAACAACTAAGCACAGATACCTGCTATAGAACTTATGCTATGTGAACTCATCCTTCACCCGGGGGCCATTAGAGGAGAGAGAAGGAGAAAGAGTGACATGTACTAAGATTTGAGATTATAGATACAAGAAGTAGCCGACTAGACCCTACCTAGACAGCCAAACCTGACCAGTATACCCAACTTTCTATAACTCATTTATACGATGAAGCAGTACAAAAGCATATCATCTCAAACCCTTCAAGTTTTATTCTAATTCAGTCAAGATTATTGTTATGAACTTATCCATCAGAAACTGCAAATGATGTACATGTCATCTACTATCAGCAACGCCTTGGCTGTGAGCTATGTCATAGGAAATCCATCTTTAATTTTTTCAAAGCACAAAAATCCGCTTTTCACCAAAGGTCACCTACCAATTACCAACTATAGGTACGAAACTGCTAAGAGGCCTTTGGTCCAATGGCATGGGGGTGCTAATCTAATTATTCCAACAACACTAACTTTCGCTGAGTAAAAAAAAAATTTACAGTACGAAACACTCTCACCCGTCGTCTGGGGTCAAATACAAACAGTACGCAATTGAATTTTTTTTCAAGCTTTCGCCAGTACTTCAAACTTCACGAGGAAGGTTGTCATTCTCGATTAAACTCGTATAATTGGTTCAGATTGTTTATGCTTGAAATCACGCAACTGAAATTACGAACGGGAATTACTTGAAAACGAGTTATGTGAAGGATTGAAATTCACCTGCCATTAATTGCGAAGAAATTACTCGAACTGCGATTGGGTCGGGGAGAGAGAGAGAGAGAGAATTGCGTCGGAAGTTGACGAGCTGCTGGGCGGAGAAGGTGAGAGGGAGAGATCCCAGGAATTGCAGGTGAAGCCAAAACTACACTCTACGGATTCGTCCACGTGTAATCTTATTTTTGTGCCAAAAAAAAAAGAATTCCCATTTTTTCCCCACCCCAAATGACCTCAACGATATTTTGGCCTAAATTTTATTTTGGTATTTGTATTTGTCATTTTTTAAAATTTTTTTCGATCTTCATTTTTTACTTAGTTATGTAACACAAAAGTCTAGAAACTAAAATTATGATCAAAACACAAAAAATTCACTAAAATTTAAAAATATATAAAAATGATATTGATTTACCCAAGTGTCGTCGAAGTGAATTATTGATCTAAAAAATGATGATGAAAGCTAATAAAAGATAATTAAAAAAACTAAATAGATTAATTGTAACGACCCGGATTTTCGACCCAATTTTTTTTTAATATAAATTTATATTGTTAAATTCTTAATTCAATAATTAATTAAATTGGATAATTAAAATATATTATTACGTGTACAATTGATATTATATACATTATTGTATAAGATATATATTTATACTTTAGATATACTGGGAGTCAGTGATTGATATTTATCTCTTATCTTTCCTATCTAAATCCTAACTAGAACCCTATTCAAACCAAGTCTCCACTTCCTTATCAAACTCTATCACTTTCATCTTTATCCTTCAAATTACACGTGTCCACATACATTCTCACCTTATACATAAAAGCGTCCACATACATTCTCACCCTACACATACACAAGTCCACATATATTAGAATAAAAGAAAACCCCACCAAATGTGGCACTTGTCCCATATCCCTTTTATCATTATCAGTATCCTTCTCCTTCACTCTCCTTTTCCATTCCACCACTTGCACACTTATCCTCTCACCTTCTCACTGCCTTATTCTCTCTCATTATACATACCCACATAAATCCAAAATTGAACACCAGTATATTATTTCACTGTCAATTCTATTGTTGAGTCTAGAATAGAGAGAGAGAGAGAAACGGATTTTTACATAACATCACTCCGTACATCATATTCAGGTTCCCAATCAACCACTACATCACCAAGTATCCACAAACCATCTTCCAATCATTCGAGTCAGCCCCGAGTCCTCCGCTGCCGCCGTCGTCTTTTTCATTTTACCGAAATTGTCCGCAAATTAGCATCCGCTTTTTCGGCTGGATTTAAGGTAGATTAATCTCTGTCCTATTTTCTCCTAAGTATATTTAGTCCCTATAAATATTGATTTCATAATTTATAATGGAGGAAATCGTACTCACGCATCAAGATTAAAAGAAACGAAATATGCTCTGTTTTAGAAAATGAAAAAAAATGGAACTCGCTGTACTTGCACGTTTTGAGTTTTCAAAAGTGGTATTGAAACTACAATTGTCCCCTATGTTTTCATTTGTTCCAGAGTTGATCCTAACTATGTGGTTGATTTCTTTTTAGTAGAATAAATGCATGCTATAATTATTGTACTCCTGTTATCAATAGATGAGCATTATTGTTTGTGAACAAGTCAAATAACAGTCAAGCCTTATCATTAATATATATATATATATATATATATATATATAAATAGGATTTTTAGTAATAGTAAGCTTTGATTAATAAAATTGCACATTTAGATTTTGATACTGTAAGTTGCCGTAGTGGATCAACTTTGTGATTTAATAATTGTACTTTAGTTCTTAAAAAGTTATCATAGTGTGTTATTAAAACTAAGCCTACGAAATTGTTAATGACATCTTTGAAATTAATAAAAATTATAATTAATTTACTTGTTCAACGAACCTTAAGGGCATCGGCTCAATCATAAAATATTATGTGTTTACTTACTCGCACCATATTATCTGTTATGTACTTTTATCTCATTGAAATGTATCGTGCTATGAATTGAGCAGTTATTGATTGTATCATGTTCGACGTGCTAGAATGGACTTAGGATCACTGGGTGGTTACGAGTAGTGACTCACGTAGACGATGTTAAGTAAATGGAAATTTGTAAAGTGTTGGAAGTGTGAGTGTGTGGATTGTGATTTGAGCCATGGTGATGGCAAGGGTTAACTTACGGGGCCCTGTGTTGAAATGGGTTACCTGCGGGGCCCTGTGATGAGATATGTTGTGACGCTAATGTATGATACGTCATGGGAAGTTTCTCAAGGAAGAGAATGGATCCCATGAGACGATTGTAATTAGTGAGACGTTAATGTATGATACGTCATGGAAAGTTTCTCTTGGGAAAGAGAATGGGTCCCATGAGACGGTTATAGTTAGCGTGGGGTAGTAGATGTCCGACCCTAATGTACGATACGTCATGGGATGACTCAATCCTCCTGTTATGGTCTTAAGTGAGAACATACTCGGTACATAACTTAGATGCGCTCACCTAAGGCCCTGGTGCAGGATAAGCAAGAGGAAGGGTGGACCCATGAGACGGTTGTAGTTAGTGGATGTGGGAGGAAAGGATCTCGTGGAGATGATCCTTAGATTTCATGTAAGACGATGGATAGTAAAGAAAAAGATGATGTGTTATTATTCTGTACCTCTCATGTATTATCAATTGTGATATTATTGTTATTATTGAATGCTAATTGTAGAGTAAGGGGTTGGTAGGATTGGATTATTCTACTGGTGAATTATCACTCACGGATACGTTTGTATTCTGGCAAATCGTTTGCTTCGGCGTTCAATTTGCCAGAGTGTGCAGGATTCCACAGTGGAGCAGTTGATAAAGGTAGGATCCCTGGAGCGGAGTCTGGGCCAACGTTGCTTGGAATTCGTGTCAAAACTAGAGTCGCTCTGGAGCTGCTTTTGTTAGATAAATGTACATAGATTTTTGTATTATTTTAAAATTGAAATTTGTGTATAAGGATAAATTAGGGTCTAAAAGTTTATAAAATTCAGTGTATTTTATGTATAATGCTTCCGAAATTCCTTGAAAAATCGGGGCGTTACATTAATTAATTTAGGTCAACATCACTCTTAACTTTAAAAAAAAAATGGCTTCAAAGATTTCGCCTAACATTATTATTGAATCATTAATTTTCATCTTTATGGGGTATGTTTTCTATTTATTTAGTTTTGAATTAAATTTTAAATTATTTATTCGTCTTGCCTGGATGAATCTGATAAGTAAAAAATATATAAACGAAACTTGAAAAGGTTCAAAATTGACAAAAATAAGCTAAAAACCTGAATGTTTTGGATTAATTTTGTCTTTCTAGATTTTTTCGTCACAATTTTCTACATTTTAATTACTCTCGTAGACACAAATAAACAATTTTAAAAGAAATAAACAACGAAGTGAATAAAAACAAATAAATAAATAAATAGGCCAAATCACCTTTTATACTAGTCAGAAGACTATCCGGGATTTCCAATCCGCGTTTTGCCCCATCCCGTGAAACAAACGCTGTCGATATGGAGTATATATAGCTGCTCCAACCCCCTCATTTATTCATCTGTTCTGTTCCAGCGACTTCGATAAATAGTCTTCTAGGGTTAGGGTTTTCATCAAGAAGAAAGAGAAAGATGATAGAGGTGGTGTTGAACGATCGACTGGGGAAGAAGGTGAGGGTTAAGTGCAACGACGACGACACCATCGGAGACCTCAAAAAGCTCGTCGCCGCTCAGACTGGAACCCGGGCCGACAAGATCCGGATCCAGAAGTGGTACAACGTGTACAAAGACCATATCACCCTTAAGGACTACGAGATCCACGACGGCATGGGCCTCGAGCTCTACTACAACTAGGTTTGCATCTTTTTTGTTGTCGATTTCTTGTGGTGTGTTGAAAGCATGGGAACTTGATGGTGATATTTTACTCTTGATTGGGTGTTGTGAGCAAGATGCTAATTTTGTAACATCAGGCTTCTTTTTTTCCCGTTTATTTGTTTGGTACTGTTTACCGTTCTTTGTATGTGTGATGGGGAAATTCAGTATAGGCTTGTAATTTGGTAATTTTCGGACATGGGTAATTTTGGGGATGTTGTATGTGTAGTGCGGCCGATCAGGTCACCTTGGATTTTAATCCGAGCAATGGACGGTTCATTTATGTAGGAGCTTGGATAGTATTCTGAGCCGTCCGTGCTGGATTGGCCGCACTACACCCAGTAGGGCGGTGGGAGCCCTACGGCATCCCCAAATCAGGGAAGAAAGTTGAAAACTTGGCAAGGAAATCTACTCCCTAAGGTGAATTGTTGAGGGGGAAGGGGCGTCTACTTCGTGGTATTTCATATGAAAAACCTATGATATATTGCCAATCAAAAAAAAAAAAAAAGCCTATGATATATTGTATTTGAAGTAAGAGAGACATCGTTTGATAATGAGGCATCAAACATGAATCTTGTGATGGTTATTCTGATAATGATAAAACTTCTAATTGTAGTACTGAAAAGTATAAATTATTGGCATGAATTCTTTGGCATCCTTTTATTTGAACGTTTGCTTTAATGCTTCATTCAAAACAGCTTCTTTGTCAATTACCCATTATTTTGTACAATGAAACATTTATAGCCGTTTAATCAATATATTTGAAATTGATTGGTATTGGTTGACTGAGAAATTGTTCCAAGTCGTGGAAGACATAATATGTTAGGTGACTTGGATATTTCACTTGTTCTTTCCATTTTTTTTTAATCCTTTTCCCCTTTTAGTTTTAGTGAAATTAAAGGTCATGTAGGTGAAATTGTGATAGCTTTTTTCCCTTTAAATCAATGTTACAGCATTTGCTTATAGCATGTTTTTGTTGGTTCAGTTTTCACGTGGTGCTTAACTGAAGGGGTTTTTTCGGGTATTTTGAATAACTTACAGAGTGAATCCCCTTTAGATAATGTGTTGGAAAGTTCATAAAAGGTTCAATAAGATAGGTTTAAGAAGTTTCACCAAAAAAAACAAAGATAGGTTAAGAAGTTCCACAAGAAGGCTAGGCTCGCTTAACATGGGTGTGTTGGTCAAAGGTTGTGGGGATAAGATTAGGCGATTATGCGGAATATGTTCGTACAGTTTAGTGAAATGGGGAGTATTTGGATATTGGAGATATTGAACAGAATAGAGAGCCTTCTTTGAGCGAGAGTTAAATGACCATTACTGTTTTGGAATTTCCTCAGTATCCTTCAGGATCCACATGTTCAAGATGGAGGGATATTTTGGTTTGGATGGGGGATATGGATGGTGTGGTTTCAAATTTTTCCGTTTAGAGAGTGATGGTTGGCGAGTAGACATTGACTTTCCTTGGAAGGAGTTCTCTTGGGTTATCCGTCTCCCAAAGCTGGCATGCTTTACTTACGGTTGCTTGATAAGCTATTGGACGATGTTAAGTTTGAGAAGGGGCAATTATGAATTGTTTGTTTGATTGGTGTTGCATATGCAGGAGAGAAGGCTAAGTGTGAAATACTCACTCTTGTATGGCTTACTTGCTAGAGTTGAGAGAACTAAGAACCGACGCTTCAAGGAAGGTGATGTGTTTTGACACTTACACGGACGCCAATACTTCTTGGACACTCTCGGAGACGGTGCATAACGAGGAGCTAAGGGTATAGAATATGCGGTAATATATACTTATAAAAAAAAAAATACATATGTGCGGTAATATAGCTCGGTGGGAAGATGGACCGGCAACAGATTCGAACGGGTAAACTAGTTTTTTTTTTTAAAATTTGGAATTTTGACATTAACTTCAACTTACAAACCCTGTAGTTCACGAAGCCAGCATTGAGTAATGCTTCCATTTGCCAAGATGTTTTCATCATCTTCCTGTTGAGTGGTTGCTGGCATCATTGCGTCAAGGTGTGTGTGGGAAAAGCCTAGGCCATGGAAGATGGCTGTTGGAACAAATGGAGAGTTCACACTCTATAATAGCAGTGTGAAAACATTAAAAGGGTGTGTTGCTCAAGACAAGGTTGAGCTATTCCATATTTTATGTTGCACATTCTTTTATTGTTATGCTAGGTAGCACGGACACA
>BPLS01000251.1:206333-219994 GCA_019656275.1 Rhododendron kiyosumense
GGACACTGACCCAAACCTATTAATACAGAAGCCCTAAGCATAACTAAATCTGAGCCCTAGACATAATAAACTAAACATTGCCTTGATTGCCAGTACTTGTTTCACTACTCTCATTCCATTCCTTTTTCTCTACTACATCTAAGTAAACTCCTATCCCCCACATCACAGCTCTGTACAATGAACAAATGAACTAAGAAAATGGACAAACCAGCAAGAGAGAGAACATGACGACCGAGCGACGGAGTAAAGCAAGGTAGTAACAAGATATACTGATCGCTCAATTGTAACCCATTGAAGGATAACTGGTTGGAATGAGTTCCGGCTCAACACTTGGCACATTCATAACCGCGGAACTTTTCTCCCCACCTTTGCTTCTCATCTCAATGACCTTCTTGTGAGAGTTGGAGTGCAACGACGGAACGAACGTTGGGCTCGCTGCGGGCCGGTACTCAGGGAATAGCCTGCCCGACTTGAACCGCACCCCGCAAGCATTGCAGAGGCTTTTCGGGCCCATTGGACCGGCCCTCCACTGCGGCGTCTTGGTTATCTGACAATGCATGCATTTCCTAACAGATTGCGCCGGCGGGTGGGTTGGATTCGTCTCAACAGGAGGAGCCAGCGGAAGCGACAATTTCACTTTCTTTTTCTTCTTATGTTCCGCCGCTGCAGCCTTTGGAATCTGGTTTATAGGGTCGGACTCCACAAAATTTTCGGATTCCGAGGAGGTTGGCGAGATGAGCTGAATCGCCGAGCGGGGGTTGAAAGTTGCCGGGCGAGGGCGCTTGCTACGAGCTCGCTGAAGACCAAGTTGAGTCGAGCCGATGGGCACAATGGCCTTCTCGCCCGAGCTGGAAGAACTGCTGCTGCTGCTGCTCTCGAGAACAGAGACAGGACTGGAAGTCTTAAATTGATTGTGAGAGGGCTCCTTCTTGACTGTAGAATTCTGTTGCTCAAGGGTCATGCCTCCATCGGAGAAAGAATCATCCATGAATTTTGAAAGCCATTCGAGATGCACGACATCTTCGTACTGAAAGGAAACAGAGAGCCAAAAAAAAGAAGTCAGATGAAAAATACAAAAACATTCGCTCTGTATCCGTCAACAACGATAAAAGAAAAAATCGAGACTGGACAACAGGGAGGCAACCTAACTTTGTCTTCCGGCACACTTAGTATGTTAGTAAGTTGTATTACTACCAACGTTTCGATGTTGTTCCATCAGCTCCAACCCACAACCTCGGTATGTTCGTAAGTTGTATTACCCACTCGGACAAAGCCCAATGTCTAATAAGGGCATTTCAAATTAATTTTGTTGTTTGGAAATGAAAAATGTTTACAAAACTGAATGGGCATCAATGTTCCCAACTACTGGCAAGTAAAATGGGCCCAGAGATTCAATTATTGGTGGGCAAAAAAGGGTACTTGGCAACTACTCTGGAAAACTCCATGTGAGAGACTACAAAATGAAGGAACAACTACCAACTGATGAAGCAATTTTTACTTAGAAAATTGCCAACACCTTCTCACCAAATTTTTACAGTACAGAAGAGGCAAAGGCAGCGGTAACTAAAATAATGGTGTGGATCCCAGCTTCATTATCAGGTAGGGTCCACTGCCTTTGACTTTTAATTTAAGGGTTGGAATAAAGGTTAGAGAAAATTTGATTACAATCTACAACTAGTAATATTTAAGCAATCATCTCAGCTAAACCGAAAATGCCCCCACTACCTAAGATTTTAGGTTTGAATGAGAAAAAGACCTCCAAAATTTTGGAACTTGGGGACCGTCCATTTTGGCAATGGACGGCTCAGATTTCGTCTTAGATGAAAAATCTCAATCGTCCATCCGTTCATTGCCGAGATCAAATCTGAGGGAAGCGATCGATTCCATAATTATTATTTTTTTCAATTCCTTCCCACAACCTCCGACTAGATTCAGAACAAAGAAAAGAGAAACCCTCGATGGAAGGATACATGCACCAGGCAAAGTCAATTGAGAGTAGTTTAGAAATAAGAGAGTGAGGTGCCGTTTCAGATAAACAGTAAAAAGAACTTTCGGAAAATGAAGGGAATTTCAAACTCAAAAATCACGTGTTTATTGAAATAATTTTCATACAATATGGATCTTGTTTGATAGATCTCATTGAAATCTTTTAAATATGCAAAAAAAACCAAAAAATTATTTTTCATTTTCATAATATGGGGCTCAAAATTACTTTTTTTTGAAAAGGAAGGTTTAAAAAGAAAGCGAAACGGACTCTGACACTGCACAAAACAAACAATAATGTCGATTTTATGCAAAAGATAACGAGATTTCAAGTTTATTTGTTGTGTGAAAAGGATTTGATTGAAACGGAAAACAATAATGTACCGCTGTCGTAAAATTTTAAAATACATCATGGTACCGCCTAAGCTGATTAGGACAACTTGAGAAAAATAGTGTTAATGACCGGGTAAATCTCCAGTGGTCGTGGGAGCTTTTTTTATCTCAAAAAAAAATATATATATATAGATGTATTTTTTATAATTGAGTATCAAGAGAAACCTCAAACATTTGACTTTCAAGTAGCATCTACTTTCGAATATTTTCACCAAGCATTGTATCCAAGCATTGTATCCGTTCTACGCACGAGGAGAGTGTTGTACCCGTTCTACGCACGCAGAGAGCGTTATACCCATTCTTAGGTTGATCACGTGTTTATTATTACTTCTACGAAGACCCTCTCTCACAATGATGCTAATTCCTTTTTTATTTTTCTACCAAAACTTAAAGAAGTTAACGAAATAAGCCATATGCAAAATATTACTCCAAACTCACTCTCAAAAGTCACAAATTTCTGCAATTTCAATTAAATAAAAATGACAAGATTTGAGTGCTCACCGGAACCGGAACGGCAAGCTCGGCAGAAAGGTCCGACACGGTACTGCTGTTGTTGATGGAGAAAATCGGACCTGCACCCGAGAAAGACTCCGATGACCAAATGCTCGAAAAATCGTTGCATTTGACATCGGGGGGGAATTCGATCAAGTCGTCGAATTGATCAAAGAAGCTGCCGCAGTCTATCTCCTCGTTAAAATCAGTCCCGGCCATTTTCCTTTTTTCCCCTTTGTGATTTTCCTGAGAGACACAGAGGAAATGCCAAGAGAAGGTGAGACAACTTGGCTTCTACTGGTGACAATGTGCCAATTATTTTGGGCACCACATGGGCCATGTGGAGGAAATTTGCAGAATAAAGAGAGAAAATTTCTTTCCAAAAATTGAGAGATTTTGAGAATCTGAGACATTGAACCCAAATTTAGTAAATCTTGAGTGAATTCAACATTTAAACAAAGAAATCTGGATGCTTTATTGCGTGAATTTCCTCCAAGAAAAAAAGAATTTGCTTATTTCCCTCCAATTTAAATTGACTGATTTGGTTCAATTTCGTCCACTATCTGTGGGACCAGATTTTCTAATATATTATTCTAGATTATGCTTCACCGCTAAAATTATAATTGAGCTACAGTAAAAGCTTGGAGCGTTTACTTCAAAATTTTCAAAATCAGCCATCAAAATACTTAGGCCCCGTTCACTAATTAAAATAGATAAGTACTTATTTTTTGAATTAAAGGTGATGTATTATAAGAGAATAATTTGCCTCGTAAAACGAAAAATAAGTACACTACTTAAAAAATAAGAACCTTAGCGAAATGGGATTACAATTTAAAATCTCATCCGAAAAACACCTCAACCCTTATCTTTTTTGTCAAAAACCCTTATCTTTTTTGTCAAAAACCCTTATCTTTTTTGTCAAAAACCCTTATCTTTTTTGTCAAAAACCCTTATCTTATCAAATTGAGTTTTTCTCAAATTTTGAGTTTTACTCAAATATAGGGAGACTCAAATTTTGCTTCTCCCCAACCAACTACTCATTTGGCCAGGACTCTTATATCTTAATAGAATGTCAAGAGTTCAAATCTCTCCACCTGCGTCTGATTATTCTTCCCTCGAGAGGGCTTTTTCCTTCTTTATTTGTTTCTATTCTATAATGAGCTTATTTCTGTATTGATTGAATTGTTGGGCTCATAAACTCGCACAATAAACATAGTGTTCCGGGTTTGTTTTTTGTACTTCAATACCAATGATCTTCTTCTATCGATTAACCAAAAAAAAATAAACAAAATCTCCCCTCCCAATTTTACAACAATGCCACTGATGAAGCTTTTGCTCAAATTTGTACTTAGATTCGGGTTTGCCCATTTGGAGTGCCTCGTACTCAAATGCTCTAACTAAAATAAATTGCTTTTTAAAAGCTAAAACTGAATTTGCTTCCAAAAATTTTCCATAAACACAGGCAAAGCATTGTGACAAGTCCAGTCCAGAGTAGTAATTGCCCAACAGGGGAAAGGAAAAGAAATGGCTTTCTGGAGCACACCTTGACTATGTTTGGGGAAAGACAAGGAAGGACTTGAAATGTAGCTCCCACAGAAATGCCGTAAAACCTTGGAACCGAAGTATAACAATATTCTACTACCTGCAAAAGAGAAAGAAAGAAGGAAAGACATTATTAAGGTACGGATGAAAGAAAACGGGTAATGATTTCCGCACTCCACTTTTTCGATAAATGCAATGGTGTCCTGTTTTGCTAAGGTTTCATTTTTTTAGAAATTTATTTTTTGTTTTACGATATAAGTCATTCTCGCATAATATATCACCTCAAAACGAAACACTCTACTTATTTTCTTTAGAAGAACGGGCCTCATTCTCTTATTGTAAAAAAATTACACACAAAAGTTGCAATAAAAGCATTTACCAATAAATAAAGAAAGTGTGAAAATCATTTCCCAAAGAAAATGTATGGAAAAAAGAAAGAAAAATCACAACTTTATCAACCATTTAGATACATTTTACACTCTTTTTTCCCCCAGAAATCCACCGAAATTAGACTAATTTGGGCTACTTCAGTGGAGTTTTTCTGTAACAAAAGAAAAAGGAAACTTCTAGTAGTGATTTTTTCTGCTGTGCTTATTCAACAGCCAAACAGAGACCCAAAATTTTCCCTTCCACGGTAGGAAAATGCAGGAAAGGGCCAGAAATTTTCTTTCTTGATAATGAGAAAACCCATTAAAAACTCCAATTTTGAGAAACGAAATACCAATTAGGCAAGAAATTGGAAATGAGAATGCAGAGAGGCAAACCTCCTGAGACAATTCCAGCCCGAAGCTCCTGGAAATATTTGCTGGCTTTGATTTATATTACACTAAACCCTAAAAACTCCTATTCTCCTAGACCCCCTACACCACTGTTGAACAAAAATGGTGATAATATAGTGAACCCAGAACAGAGAGAGAGAGAGAGAGAGAGAGAGAGAGAGAGTTTGGGAGTGAAGTTTGAAATGGGAGAACAGGGGGGAGAGAGAGAAACACTAAAAAGGGAGGGAATGGGAGGAGAGAGAGAGAGGGGGAGATGGGGAGGGTATGGAGAGAGAGAGAGAGAGAGAGAGAGAGAGAGGAGAGAGACGGTAGGTGAGCCTCCTCCTTCGTTGCTAGCTGTCTTTTACTGTCTCCTTCCACTTAACTGTCGTCATGTTCAAGTCTTTCCTCCTCCCAACCCCACACCTCCTCTCCTCCTCTTTTCTCTCTCTCTCTCTCTCTCTCTCTCTCTCTCTCATTTGATTGATTACTCACCTCGCACCCCACACGGGTCCCACACGGCCACCGCTGCTCTCTCTCTCTCTCTCTCTCTCTTCCCAATTTCCACCCTGTTCATTTACCATTTCTAACTCATACGTTGACATGAAACATGTCTACATCTAGATATGTATAATGTACGTGTATTCATACACTACAGGACTCGAGTTCTCTGCTGTCCAGATTTGAAACTGCACAAAATAATGGCAATAGACTATAACGATATTTTTGAGACTGCTACGAATACGTTCTAGAAAATAATTCTAACTAGAAATACGCATTTATTGCTGCATGTCGGATGTCATTTTTGAAGTTATATAAAATCAAGTTTAATATACATTGATAAAAATTACTAGGGTCTGACAAAACTTTTGTCACGATAATAATCTTGCAGCGTCAACGTTACAATTTGCGTAGTTACCATTTGTATACGTAGAGTATTAAAATTTGGTAACTGATTTTCACACAATAAAATTTATGATACTAAAAAATTTGGATTATAAAGTATACCTAGATGAAAAAGGTATAATTTTTGGAATACGAGTGAAGCTAGGTGTATGTACATCTGGATACATACGCGTATGTATACATGTAGGAGTGTATAGACGCGTTCCCAGTCCGTAATAACGGCGTTATTTACGACGGGACACGGATTTTTCACTTTCACACACTTCCTTCCTTGATTAAACCACCCGGGACCCCTCCCCTAATTAATGCGGGAAAGTTCGAATTAGGTGCGACGGTGTTGGTTGTCTGGTTAAGGTAGTCGTTTTCACGCGCGTGTTGTATTGGGTGTGTGTTTCATTTCCACGTCTGTCGGACCAATTAGAATGGAGCGTGAGGGTTGTGCTTTAAAGATGGAGTATAAAGGTTCGCACTTCCCCAATTTGAAAGAGTTGAAGAAAATTTAGAAATGAGTAAAATTTTAAGGGAAAATAATTTAAGATCTCGTTCGGCTAAATAAACAAATTGATTTATTTTATTTTTTTTATTCAAATTTTTTCCGTATTTGTTAATTTTTTGTCAATTTTTTTGAGAATTATTGCATCGTTATGATGAGAGGAATCTAAAAAGTAAAAAATTATGATCGAAATCCAATTTTTTTTAAATAAAGACGAAAAAATTGGCTTATTGGCGTCTTTATTCAAAAAAATTAGATTTCGATCGTAATTTTTTACTTTTTAAATTCCTATTATCATGACGATACAATAATCCCCAAAAAATTGACGAAAAATTAAAAAATACAAAAAAAATTTGAATAAAGACAAAAAAATAAATAAATAAACTTATTTAGCCGAACAAGGCCTTACTGCTGTAACAAAAGGGATGCATGTAGGGGTGTATACGAGCCGAGCCGAGCCGAGCTTCGGCGAGCTCGAGCTCGGCTCGTTTCCTTAACGAGCCCAAAAGTCGAGCTCGAGCTCGGCTCGAGCCTTATCGAGCCGAGCCCTTAACGAGCCGAGCTTAGCCATTTACTAAACGAGCCTCTCTTAATCGAGCCGAGCCTCCCTTAACGAGCCGAGCTTTTGTCGAACGAGCCGAGTAGAGCTCGGCTCGTTAAGTAAACGAGCCGAATACTCGAGCTCGGGCTCGGCTCGTTTTGTAAACGAGCCGAGCCGAGCCGAGCCTTAACGAGACGAGCCGAGCCGAGCTCGCGAGTAGCTCGGCTCACTTACAGCCCTAGATGCATGCGAAGTAAATGAGGTAAGCAACTTTTAATTTACTACCGTTCCGTGGGGTTCTTATTTTTTAACTATTTATTTTTCGTTTTACGAGACAAGTTATTCTCTCATAATATATTACTTTTAATTCAAAAAATAAGTGTGTTTGAATTAATGAAACGTAGCTTGTTTTGTGGAAAATTTGTTGATTAATGTGCTAATGGAAAATACAGACCGACCTCGTTCCGCTAAACGTTTTCTATTTTTTAAAGTACTTATTTTTCTCTTTATGAGACAGGTCATTTTCTTACTATACATCACATTTTAATTCAAAAAATAAGTACTTATTTGAAAAATTAAAATTTATTTCCCTTGACAGAACGGGGCCTTAGTTTGAATTAAATCTACTTTTTATTTGTCTCTTGAAAAATCGAAGACCTAAACAGATGTTTAAAACTTATTTTGCATACAATTTACAGCGAATGTGTTACTAGTACGTATGTACCCTTTTCATTTACTTATGTTTCGAAATATGAATCTGTGGCCTTGTATAATTGGTGAAACTCGGCATGAATTGACTGACCAACTAGTGAGGATTCATCAAATTTTATCTCCATTAAAGATTTTTTACTTTCGTTTTGAAAAAAGAAAGAACTTCATAGAAAATAATGAAACGAAACAATAGTTTACACAAGTACTATAAAAAAAAAAAAAAAAGTGGTGTTTCCGACAACCTAAAAATTATGGAATACTTCTTTTCTTGTAGCTAAAATCAAAAAATTGTAGTGAAAAAAATTAGTGGAAACGTGGCCCGAATACGTAAAGCCTAACATGGTTAAAAAAATGTGCGGCGTGGCTAAGGTCGTAATAAAAAACTTGTTTATTTCCCGTGACTGAAAACTAGATACTAAAATAAATCAACACTTGCTTTACTAGAAAGTGGACTGGGTAAATAAAAATGCGGGGCACCTTCGAAATTCTATTTAAAAATTTCCCAAGCTCCGGAAGGGCACCTCAAAGGCTCAAACCAATATATAGTATATAGTAAAGTAATTAAGAAATAAATTATGCACAAAAGTGACCGGCCAACGTGAATATATTTTGTCTTGGTTTTGGCCCCTCCTTTCACCATCTTTTAAATGACTTAAGGCATACTCCTCCTCCTCCTCTTCTTCAATCTCTCTGCATTTATAATTGTATACGTTAGACGTGCATGTATAAATATAATGATAAAGACATACGTGTATATGGAGTATACATTTATATGATCTCAAGGGTTATTTCGGTTGGTCGGTGGATTTGGTCCTCACACATGCAATTGACCAAACTTCGATTCTTTTGGTCAGGCCACTAGAAAGTAATTTCTTATGAATTCCCTACTTCCAGCGTAGATGTCCCGCCTGTGATGATCGGATCGAGAAGGAGATTAGTTAATGTGCGTATTAGCTGGTCCAAGCACCCTTGATCGTCGGTAAAAGGTCATGAGAATATTTAAAATGATCTCAAGGGTTTTTCCAGTTTGTCGGTGGGTTCCCCACACAATTAACCAAATTTGTGGTCAGGCCGCTAGAAAAAGTAAATTCTTGCGAATTCCCTAACTCTGCGTGACTGTCCCGCCTGAAACCGAATTAAAAAAAAGATTAGTTAATGTGCATATAATCTGGTCTGAACACCCCTTACCGTCGAAACTAAAGATCCACAATTATGCACATAAGGATGCATAGGCAAGAAAACATAAAAGTAGGCAGGACTTATCAAAAGCTTTCTCTTGCTCTTTTAACTAACTTGGGTTTCACTCTTTGAATCACTTCTTCTTTCTTTCAGAAAAGACTTTTTCCTCTTTCGAGTAAAAGCAAAATTGGGTTTCAGCCTAAATTTTTATTTGTCATGAGGATTGGGTTTGGTGCACTTGCCACTAGGGCAGGGCAGGGCTATTTCTTTTCTCTTCTTTAGGTGGTGTGCATGTGATGTGAAATGTGCCGAGTAGTTATGCGAGGTTGAATTCTCTATTTTTCGTTTGTTTTTTTTTTTTTTTCCTTTTCCATGTCAAAAAACAATAATGGTTACTACCTTTCTATTCCTTCGCTTGAAAGCTAAGATAAAAAGTTGTTGCGATATACTAATTCTTGGAACAGAATATTATATTTGACTAACAAATAATACTACCAAACAAGTGTGTGATGTCTAGTACTGCCTGTTGAACTGAAACACGCAAAATATGTACAGTCCCCGTTCTGCTAAGGGAATAAAGAGAATAAGCTGTTTCGTAAATCGAGAAATAAGTACTTACAAAAATAAGAACTCTAGCGGAACGGGCTAGTTTTTTTATTTTTTCTTAAAATTGAACTGTTAAGGTGTAGGTAGTTTGGTTAAACTTATTTAGCTTAGATTATTCTGTCTTTTCGAAACTTTGATCAGTTTAGGGTTTAAGATTATTGATTCATTTTGAGGAGGACAATTGAAAAGATAATAAACCAATGGCTCAAAATGTTCGCCAAGGGAAAAAAATAAACCAAAATAGAACGACATTTTGGTTGATTTTTATTTATTTTTTCATTTTTTCCAACTTATAGTGGTACTTTTTTTTATAAAAAAAAAAATCGTTTGTGTGTCGAGCCGAATCTTAAAAGTCAAACGTTGTAACCAAAAGCTACACTTGATTTCTGTACCAACAGAAATAAACCAATTCAGAAGAAAATAAGTTAAGACACCCCAAATTCAACCGAATTACCGACAATGAATTATTGAATTATATCAAAGGCATATCTAGAAGTTGAATATAGTACGTGAAATCTATTAAACTGAAACATAATGTGAAGAATTATTTTTCTAGTCAACTACAAGAAGGTGATATATTCTACATTTTGAAATTCATTATTAATCACAAACTTTATAATATTGCATACTTCTTGCAAATGTACCCAAAAATTAGGAGTGAGAAATTCGGACAAGACATGAATAAAATGATCAAATGTCGCCAGGATCCAAAGAGGAAATCACAACCCGTGTTTCGTCACATACATGATACTCTATTTTATTATTGTAAAAAAATTAGGAGTAATAACTATGAAAATATATAAAATCACGAAAACAATTATTCAATTTTTCGTGGGAGCACGTGACCCAAGACCGCTCCTAACCCAAGGAATTGCGTGGTGGTCAAAATCCAGAACTTAAGGGCTTATGCTATGTAGGTGTCAAGTTCAAAATCTTTCAAATGCTATCAAATTTGATAGGCTCAGTTCAAACGAAACTTATGTTGGCTTTACTTGAGCACTCCGCTAGTGATCAATTGGATAGTCATACGCTGGCGAAAAACCCCGATCAAGTTACATAAAAAAGTAAATTCCTTGGAGTAGCTAGAAATCCTATATACTGACTTTTTAAACTGATATATTGTAGTATTTTGTCATTTTTCTTCGGAATTAAATACTCAATTGACAACGGCAAATCAACATGCCAATCACTTGAATCATTCGGATGTTGTCGGTAGAGAAAAAAATCTCTGATGTGTATATATTACTATCAGCCAAAGGCAAGAGCACATGGTGCATGCGATGCTCTTCGTGCAAACTAGTGGAGGGAAAAAAATTACCATCTCCGTCAATGGCGGAGGGAGATGGAGGGGGAGTGGAACGGGCCACTTCGGTTTCGGAAAAAATGTAAAAAAAAAAAAAAACTATTTTTATTATTAAATATAAGGATTTTCTTATTTTCTGGATGTTAATTACAAGAATTTATGATTGGTAGTTAATTTTTTTTCTAATTTCGTCACCCCCAAATCTAAATTCATTCTGGCTGCGCTAAACTTGACGGAGATTCTCCGTCAAGTATACTTCGTGCACAACAAAATGGAGTCATTGTGACTTTAATTAAGCATTAAAATGCCACCAAAACCGGATTTGAATTTGACTAGATTATCACAAGTGGCTTGAGGTTTAAAGGCTTCTTTAGTGTGCTCAAATCATACTTAAATTACTCCGAGTGTGATTTGTGTTGGAATTAGTTTGCTTATTAATTCAACAGTGGTGCTAGGAGCACATCACCTCAACCACATCTCTCTCACATACAGGTGGGGCTCGTTTCAGTAGAACCCACCTGTATATGAGAGGGATGTGATTGAGATGTAATTGAGGTGATGTGTCTTTAGCTGCTTTTTGTTAATTCAAACACTCACAGGTCATACTCTCTCTCTCTCTCTCATGTTATATAAAACTATTTAATTTAATTTGGTGATCTTTCGTGGTCTGTTTAACATTAAATTTAAGAAAAAAGCAAATTAGGATCGCCTAGTATAGCCTCATCGATACAGATTGGCACATGATTTCGTCAAAGTGTTGGTGTCAATTTAATTGAGATGAGCATTCTCTCGAGCTAAGAAAGTTCCCTAACAAAGGTGACGACCGAGTATACTATACATGCACTCTCATTTTGAAAAAAAAAAAAAAATGTGGTTCATGGGAAATGAATTTAAAGACAGGGTGAGAATATTCAGTACTTTAGGTGGATTGAATAATTTTTTCCACAGCCATACAAGTTTCAGTAATCTGACTTCATGACAAAACTGCCCTTGGTCATTGGGCCAGTCTACAAAAATTTGGGAGGGTACTGTGGTAATTCAAGCCGGCTGATGAAGTAGCTCAGCGCGGTGAGCGGGAAATGTATGCAGTTCGAGAACACGTTCGGCCCCACGTTGTCTCTGATCAAAACGCATGTTACGGAGGACGTTACTTGCACAGGATCTGTTCCACAGGCTCCTACCATGTCCTTGATGGGTTCACATCTGCTCACAACTCCTCGTGAGAAGAATTTAGACGGTAAAGATTTTGATTGTCCGCTCTAGCATCTAGTTCAAAATTTGAACCGGAGAAATCTAAAAGGTACATAATTATTATCGAAATCCAAATTATTTTGAAAGATGAAAAAATTGACTTATTAGCTTATTTTTATCTTTATTAAAAAAATAAATTTTGATTGTAATTTTTTAGGAGTACTTTTAGATTCCTTTCATCAAGAAAAATCAATAATTCACAAAAAATTGACAAAAAATTAACAAATGCAAAAAAAAAAATTTAAATAAGAACAAAAAAGTAAAAATCATCTAAGGCTCCGTTCCGGAACCATAAATAAGTACTTATTTTTTAAGAAGGCAATTTCAAGCTCAAAAATTATGTGCTTACGCAAATAATTTTCCTATCACTATGGATCTTGTTTGATAGATCTCATTGAGATCTTTAATACGGTGCAAAAAAAAATTTAAAATTATTTTTTATTTACATTATTTTTGAGTTTGAAAATATGAAATAAGTACTTATTTTTTAAGAAAGTGTTCTGGAACGGGGCCTTAACGTATTTAGCTGAACAAATGATGACCGGTAAATAGTGATCAACCCGTGGCGATAAGTAAACGGACTGATCCACTCTGGAGCCCACACTATCCCTCCGAATCCAACTGCATGACTAGCTGGAGGTCATGTGATAGTACGTGGCTTTGCCTAGGGATTTGAACTTTGATTTTTATGCTACTTGTTTAGGGCTCATTTGGCTAAATATAAATTATTTAAGTTATTTGACTTAAATTTTTTTGTCTCTATTTAAATTTTTTTTTGCATTTATTAGTTTTACGTCGATTTTTTGAGAATTATTGTTTTGTCATGATAAGAAAAATCTAAAAAGAAAAAAATTACGATCAAAATCTAATTTTTTTTTGAACAAAGACGAAAATTTGGCTTATTTTTGTTTTTATTAAAAAAATAGATTTTGATCGTAATTTTTTAATTTTTAGATTCCTCTTGTTATGACAAAGCAATAATTCTCAAAAAAATCGACGAAAAATTAACAAATGTGAAAAAAATTTGAATAAGAACAAAAAAAATAAGCCAAATGAGCCCTTATTCATGGCTCCACGTAATCTCAGCTGTCCGATTCGACAATTCATGGTCCAAATTTTAAGAAAACCATTCACTAAAAGAGTTAAAATCGAAACCGAAAAACACTTTTGGATGCGCGCGATTGAGTGCCGTAAGCCTTGTTTGCAGGTTGCGCCTTAAAAAAGTTTTTCTCCTAGTAGGAGTACTATTCTTTTGTACTTTTTTTATTGGGTACACGCCACGTGGTTGTGATCTGACTTCCGCTGGACGAAAGTGTCCATCAAATTTTTGGGTCGGTCGAATGGGAAGGACTTAAATTTGACGGTTATTTCCATGCAAAATTAAATGAAAAATTGCAACATAAACTAGAAAAAAAAACCATCATAATTGAAACATCGAGAGGAACCTCATTTATTTCAACAAACAGATATTCGAAATGCATAGCATCAACATTAGATGAATGA
>BPLS01000251.1:220004-264000 GCA_019656275.1 Rhododendron kiyosumense
AGAAATACTCCTTGTTCACCACACATTAGTGTAAGCTCATATATTCCACAACCTTGGGATAGACACCAATCAAACTACACCAATCGTCACGCAGGGCCCACTTCGGGTCCCGCAAGGATAATTCGAGCCGTTTAATATATATATATATATATATATATATTTTAAATGAGTGAGTTTTTGAGAAAAATTAGCTCAATTCAACACGTGTTCAATCCAATTTTTCAATTTTCATTCAGATTGAATCGAGTACCGACACACATCGAATTAAGCTAATTTTTTACACATCCACTCGGGGTTTTTTTTATTTTTTTAAATCAATGAACAGATCCAATTATCCGTGCCCCAGAGCCACTCTATAATTTTCCTTCCTTCCTCCCTATTGCATGTATATATCATTATATCTGAATGCTCTTCCACATGTATATATATACATATATAAAACAAACGGCTACTGCAATACAAAGGAGTCCTTTTTGGAGAAAAATTAAATAAACTTGTGGAATTATTTGCCCGTCTTTAATTGAACCAGTTGGTGAGGAGTGACTTCTTATTTAGCTCATGGGTCATATATAATAGTAGTACTCCTAGCTACAGTTAACCCATAGGCCTTTGAGGTTGAATGGTCAAGATCATGCTGTCGAGGAGACACATTCTTTTTCCTTCGCTGTAAGTCACATGCATGCTCCGTCATATATACCTGCCTCCTGTATATACGAACCATTAAACTATCCGAAAGTCTAATGGTACAGATCAAACCCGCCATTGAAATCGTACCGAGTGCCGTGTCGGGCCGTTTTCGGCCACCGAACAGCCGATTTAAGTCATCCAAAAATTCTAAAAAGAAAAACCGGAGGGGCCTATTTGGGAATTAACGGCATCCGTTCTATAGGGTGCTTGATTCAACCATCTTACACACATCGGATGCCGTTTATTCCAGTGAAAGGCCCCTCGGTTTTTTTTTTTAGAATTTTTGAACGGCTCGGATCGGCTGTCCGGTGGCTAGAGACAGCCCGACGCAACCTTCGGTACGGTTTCGGTGGGCTACTGGTCGATACCATTAGTAGGACCAGTGCCGGCCCCGACATTTGGGTTGCCCAAGCCCGACCTCAAATTTGGTTGCCCCACTTAATTATAAGTCATAAACAAAAAAAAAACAATCAAGTAAAAAACACACAAACAAAAAGGTAAGATCTTTTCTTTCTATTCACTTCGCAAGGGAAAAGAGGTCTCTCAAATCTTGCTTATCTATCTTGAGCCCTCTATCAAGAACTTAGAGCGGAAAGAGCATAAGCAACAATTCATAAGATAATCCAACATTTCGGCTGTGTTTTGTGCTAACGCGCGTTATATTGTGCTTTTAGCTTGAATTACATTAAAAATTCAAATTAGAAATTTTTGTTTTCTTGCATTACATATATAGGTTAGAAATCGAACCTACTAGTGATTTTGCCATTGCATATTTCCGTTGCTTGACTTTCTATTAAAAGATCCGGAATTTTATTTTTGAAACCTCACTCGGTTCTTGTCATTTTAGTGTTTTATTATTAGTATGATCCGATTTTTTTTAAAAAAGAAACATCTTCTTATCGCACTACGAGAAAATTGACTTGCATTGACATGCAAAAATTGTCACTATACTATATTAGTGACAAAAAATTATAGGAATTGATTTTGGCATTTCACTTTTTGATAACCACACTCCAATTTTGTGATTTTAGTGTTCATTTAATGTGTATTTTGAACACTAAGAAATAAATATTGGAGTGTGGTTATCAAAAAGTGGAGTACCAAAATCAATTACCAAAATTATTGTCACAAAAATACCATTTACAAAAGTGTTGCTAAAGAAATTTAGTGATAAACATAAAGTTGTTAATATAGTCTTAGGCTCAGTGTGGACTCGTAGAAAGAAGTAAAAAAAAGAAGATTTTTAAATTTTCCTTCCCTTATTTGGTTCTTAGAAAAAAGAAAGAGAAAATTTTCAATATTTATTCAACTTTCTTCTAAGTTTTCTCTAATTTCCTTCTTAATTACTTATATTATTTCTCTAGGTTCCAAATGGAGCCTTAGTTTCAGTGAGAAGGTAAAAAAAAACAATCCAATGTTGCGCACAAGAGTTGCAAGTTGAATAGGTTCCTCAAGCATGTGATGTACCAAGTACCAACAGACCAAAAGCGTCCTTTTGCAAAACAGCTTCCCGCAAAACTCAAACCCGCGTGACCAAGGTTTCAAAACAAGCAGTTGACCAGATGCCCCAAAGCGTCCTTTATAACATTTCTTCATCAAAGTTTTTATATATATTATATATCTTCGAAATTTTTTTTGGGATGCCCTGGCCCCGGGGGTTGCCCAAGCCCGAAGGCTTGCCGGGCTTACCCCGGGTCCGGCCCTGAGTAGGACTCTTAAACTATGAGCAATGTTAAAAACAAAACAAAATTTTGTTTAAACACCGTACTCCAGTATTTAGAATCGTGAGAGTTCAGTCCACGTTATATTTTGGACGGCTTCAAACTCAGTACATAACTTATCTCCGTAGTTGCGTCTAGACGACCTGGGGTAATAGGTCGTGTTTGTGTCGTGTCAATTGGGTTCGTATCACAAATCACCCAACCCAAACTAGACGCATTTAGAATTTGTGTTTCTCGAGTCATGTCATTTTCGTGTTTCGTGTCATAAATGCTCAACCCTAACTCGTTAACTTCATATCCGGTTCGTGTCGTATTATCGTGTCCGTTACCCAACTCTATGTAGAATTACAGATATACCATATATTATATATATATGTTCGTGTTAATGGGTGACATAGATTAGTAACCGTATTGGTCGTGTCAATTTCGTGTCTAGCGTGTTCAACCCAAACCCGACCCATTTAGAATTCGTGTTTTTGAGTCGTGTCATTTTCGTGTTTCGTGTAAAAAATGTTCAACCCTAACCCACTAATTTCATCGTATCGTGTTATCGTGTTTTATGTCCATTGCCCAGCTCTAATTGCGTCCAATAAATATGTTCCTCGACTTTTTGTTAAACAGTTACGGTATAAGTTAGTATAATAGTATCTCTCGTGACACACCCAATCGCACTCCTTAATAGTAGTTAATACCGTAATATTGCGGGGCCGATGAATAGTCTAGCTAGGGCCTGTTTGAGTTGTGCAAAACAGGTGAGATCAGGATGGAAAAGTCGATTTCTCAAACTTTCTTACTCCTATTGTTTAGTTTTCAATAAAAATTGTGGGAACTACAACTTTTTTATTATTTTTTTTCTGGGAAAAATTGGATCCTGCAAAAAATAAAGAGAATTTCCTATGAAATTATTTCGTCAACTAAACACACATTATACAATAAGATGAAAGTCACATCTTTTTTCCACTTAACGTTACTTTTTATGAGAATATATTTTTCGCGCACTATTCTCTACAACTGAACAATGAATAGATTCTGAAAACTCACGAACAGATATAGTTTACTTTGTGTTGTGTGGAAGAGTGTGAACTGAAAACTTATGGTAACTTAAAACTCGTAAAGTTATGAATCGACAATCACCTAAAAGTTTAACGCTGCGAAAGTCACCTAGTAGCATCAAATTTAGTAAATAATAATCACCTATTGATAAAAAAAAATTATTCACAATACTGAGACATACCATGTGATATATCAATCTCTTTTTAAAGTCGTGCACTGATGTCGATCGATCTAAGATGAGTATTTATAAATGAATAACTTCTCAGTTCTACCATAATACCGTCACATGCTATTCCAGAATTCTTTCTTGTCCCATTCTAGTGTAGAGGTTACTCACTATGAGATGAAAAATTCATACCAATGTGTGGTGAAATTGAGATATTGCGTGAAGGTAAGAAGCATTCAATAATTTTGTCCTTAGATTTTGTGTGGATGGAATTGTAATAATAATGGTGGCTACAATTACCGGGAATAACTATTGCGTGTCGGTGCCGACACTCATCTCCACCGACAGAATTAAGGGCGCAGCAGGTGACGAACCCCCGGCATCCTAAACTTAACCGGCAACTGCAGGTTGCCCACACAGATTTCCATGCCATGCAAAGACGCGTGTCGGTGCCGTTAAGTAACCGACGATTTTCCGTTGCTCTTCCCATGCTCAAAAATCAAAATACTCCACCGACTATGGGGGGCACACCATACGTACACAGGTTTGTGTGGGGCTGGTCTCATTCTAGTTTCCTCCTCCGTTTCTAATCCATTCATGGGATGCTTAAAAGGGTAGCAAATTAACAAACTAGCTCGTGAGCTCGGCTCGTTAACGTTCGGTTCGAACTCGAGTTTTCAGCTTGTTTACTAAAAGAGTCATGGAGTTCAGCTCATTTGAAAAAAGCTCGGCTCATTAAAAGAAATTTGACTCGATTAAAGAGACTTTTTTAGTAAATGACTAAGTTCAGCTCGTTAAGGCTCAAGCCGACATTGAGCTCAAATTTTTGGCTCATTTAGTTAGCCAGCTGAGCTCGAGCTCAACAAAGCTCGGCTCAGCTCGTTTGCAGCCCAATAATAAATCTTATTGATTTGATGGAGAAACGTCGTCTTACTTCTTTTCTAAACTCGCGAAAACCAGAAAATTAACAAAGATCACTTATCTCTTTGTTAATTAAAAAATCAAAAGAATTCCAGATTTGTTAAAGGGTGTTTGTCGATTACGCTGGCGTCCTGACCGGAAGGAACCCTGTCCCCATGGATCAATAACGAATGACCAAAAAATGCAGTTTTTTTTTTTTTTTTTTATGTGTTAAAAGTGTTTGAAGTATTTAAAGTATATTGGAAACTGTAAATTTGTTTTTCAGTATCTTACTTGTTTAATTGACAATTCAGTGGGCTAATGTTTCAAAAGTAAATGTCGGTTCATTAGACGTATATGAACCGACACCCAAAACTCCGATTAAGAGAAAAACAAAACCTACCGGATCACGAGTGCAAAGATTTGGCCTCCATGAACCGGTTTGCCTTGTTCAGGCCACGATTGGTCATAAAGAGCACTATCATTCGTTCCTTTTTTTATTTTCCGAATTTTCAACACTATTAGCTTCGAATAGCATTGAATTACCTAAAGAAACAAGAATCATGTCATTTGGATTCACGAGTGAGAAGATTTGGCTTCCATTGATTGGTTTGCGCCTACAACTTATGTAAAGAGCACTATCATTCATTCCTCCTCCTGTCGATTATGAGGGTACACTGTACACCAATTTGTGTGGGATTGATCTCATACTAATGATCGGAGTCATTTAATTTGCTTACAATAAAATTTTCAGATTTTGTTTTGCAAAAAATCAACTTAATTGCATATTGAGAAATGCTTAATCAATTGATTCAATTTTTTGTCTTGTAAGTTCAGTGACAAAAAGTTGAACAAATGGATTACACTTTTACTGATATCCTAATGAGTTAATTTTTTTGAGGCCCATAAAAACACGTAAAAATTTAAACGATTCCAATCTTTTTATGGAATCCCAAAGTGGGTCTTCACAATCCGGTGTATATTTGGTGTGCACCAAACGGTGTACCAATATATTTTTTTATAACAAAATCTTGATACTATTTTTTTTTGTATACTTACAAATCAATGCATGCAATTGCATTTGGGAGAAGCAAAATAAGTATTTGCTTACTTGTGTGGCAAATTAAAGAATTGTTAAAACAAATTTATTCCTATGAACTTTTCAAATCCATAGCAAGGGACTCATATTCATTGCATTTTTTTTTTTTGTATTATTCAGTTGTCAAATTAAAGAGTCATCTCTCTCTTTCTAAACTTTATTTTGACAAAAGATTGATATAAGTTTAACGAAACTTACAAAATGAAATTCATTACAAAAAAATCTTGGACAAAACTAAACTAATCGTCTAACTAATGCTAAACGAGAAAAGAACAAGGCAATTGATGTTTTCCACCTCAATCAATGCATATCGCTTGACGCACATTCTACTTAAATTTCATATTTCCCTAGTCGTGTCTAAACTTGAAGAGTGAGAAAATTGCAACTAATATAGCACTTTTTTGCTTCTTTGGAGGGTCATTAAACACATGGCTCTTCAATCATGAATAAAATTTGATTTTGCTTCTCCCTTGGAAATGATCTAATCTTTCAACAGTTTATTGGTTCTATTCAAACACTTGGCTATCTTGGATAATTAGAGTTTTGGGTTTGTATGCGCCCTCGTCAATTAATTTTTACAGGACCAATTCTACCATTCGCTAGTTAGGAATTCAATAAAATTCGGAACAAAATTTCGCGTCACTAAGCTCGTAAAGTGATATCGCATTTAAGGAATTTCAAACAAAAAAAATTAAGGAGTGAACTCGTAAACTGCTTGGGTGTGTTCTACTAACTAGACAAGTGCAGAGATGGAGTCAAGGAGGGGCCAGTAGGGGCGGTCGCCCTGCAAGAAAAAAATAAACACTACTATTATATGTAAAAAAAAAAAATTCCTATGAAAGTATATACGCTCGCTCCTGTGTATATAGGTTCGCCCCTGCATAGTGAAATTTCTGGCTCCGTCCTTGGACAAGTGGATATATTAAAAGAAAATGTCCTATTTCGTTGAGTGAAAAATAAGTATTACGGAGTACTACTAAAAAATAAAAATTTTAACGGAACGGATTTTTATACTTTCCAAAAAAAAAAAAACCTCATAAACTGCTCTGTGGAATGCCAATGGTGACAGGGAAAAGAATCATTATGTGACGACGACCACCGTTAAATGCGCCGATAACGTTGACATGACAGTGACGGTGACATGTGAGATTTCGTTAGAAAATTTAAATTTCGAAAAATAAATGATAGGAGTACCTTACGATAGCACGTGCCTCGTGGGTGGGGGTAACTCTCTATCAGCCGACATAACGTGACGACGACTCTTGGAATTTATATTGGGAAAGAGTGGTGCTACAGTTCCCGACGGGAGGAATTCCGATCGGAATCCCGACGCTCCGCCGGGTACACTTCAGTTATCGGACTGTCGATCTGAACCGTTCAAAAATTCTAAAAAAAAAAACCAAGTAGGCCCTTGCGAGAATAAACAGCATTCAACGTGTGTAGGTAGCCGATTCAAGTACTCTATTTTTTGCCTATCCAAACACTTTATTTTTGGCCGATCCAAACACAAAAATGGATTGTTCGGATTGGCCATCTACACATGTCGGATGCCGTTTATTCCCGTACAGGCCCACTCGATTTTTTTTTTAGAATTTTTGGAGCATTCGGATCGGCCGTCCGGTGGCCGGAATATACCCGGCGGGGCATCGGGATTCCGTTCAGGATTTTGGGTTGGTAAGCTTAGACTTTCTGATTGGGGAATGGCTCTCTCCGGTACATATGGACCGGAGGAGACGGTCGACATTTGAGCCATCTAATACTGCAATCAAGAGTTGTTTGGCTAAATAAGTTATTTGACTTATTTTTATATCCTTATTTAAATTTTTTTTCGCATTTTTTAGTTTTTTGTCAATTTTTTAGGAATTTTTGCTCCTTCATAACAAAAGAAATCTAAAAAGTAGTAAAAAATTATGATCGAAACCTATTTTTTTAATTAAATTAAAAATAAGATAATAAGCCAATTTTTTTGTCTTTATTCAAAAAAAATATAATTTTGATCGTAATTTTTTACTTTTGAGATTCCTTTTGTTATGAAGAATCAATAATCCCCAAAAAATTGACAAAAAACTAACAAATGCGAAAAAATTTGAACAAGGACAAAAAAAAAGAAGCCAAGTGGCTTATTTAGCCGAACAACCCCTCAATGGTTCGGATCTGCTTAAAAACTCTTCGTTGAAAGAATTAAACTCTTCGCATGAAGAATTCATGGGTAGATCCGAACCATTAATTTTTCCAGTGTATGATCCAGGTTTGGACAATTTTCTTTCGATCCAAAATTTGGACAGGAGAGGATTCGATCCCTTTACATTTAGGGTACCCAAAAGGGCCAAAATGAGTTTTTTGTTTGTTTTTTCGATGGTTAAGGGTGTGCGTGTAAGTTTATATGTGTCTCAACTAATCTACTCATCGGTCCGGTAAAAGGCAAAACATCCAAGTCCAGACGAGAGAATTCACAAAAGATTAATTTTTTCCCCACTTGATCCCAAAGTCAATCCTTGATCAATTTTGTAAAGAGCAAATTCACCAACCAACTGACTAACCTTATGGCTGAGTTCGTTTGTATTACTCCGAGTAAGCAAATAATTAGCTTCCGTGGTAGTTGCTTTAAGGGAAAATGATGGCTCATGATGTGTTTTGATAATTAATACCCATCAAAGACATGCTAAGAACATTTGTTAATACTAAAAAATGTCATTGGTGGATATTAATTATCAAAACACGTCATTAGCCGTTATTTTCCCTTGCTTTTAGGGAAACTGACAGCCAATGACGTGTTTTGATAATTAATATCCGCCAAGGACATTTTTCAGCATTAACAAATGTTCTTAACTTGTCCTTAGTGAGTATTAATTATTAAAACACGTCATTGTCCCTTGCGTTTATGTGCCATTAGCCCAATAGTATCGTACTGTGCTTGTTGAGACTTTGGAGGTTCATGGGTTAGTTTCTCGGTATTGCTAATTACACCTATGAGGCTCAATTCAAACCTGGCCCAAAGTTCTATTGAGCTACAAAGCAAAGGGGCCTTGGCCTTCGGCCATCTCTTGAGAAGAAGGTCTTGTTTTGGACGAACAAATAATATTGGTTGCTATAGATGTGCTAGAGACACACGGAAATGCACAAAACACTCAACAATGGCCTATCGTAAGTGTGTGTCTAGCGTTTTTATAAGTCGCTCACATCCTCCACGAGTTTAGAAGTGGTTTCAAGAAACTCTTTACATACCCGATATGAGGCTATTTCCATAGGTAAGTTAAGTCCCCATGATCAAGGATGGAACCAGGGGGTCTAATGGCGACGGCTACCATGCCAAGAATTTTAGAAAATGCAATTATTATATGTGACAATTTTTTTTATTCCCAACTTATATAGTCTCGCCACTGCTAGGTTTTTTTCCTTATTTTTTTATTATATTCTAGTCATAAATCTTCTTCTTTTTTCAAGAAAGGAGATCCAAAAAAGTATTTCAAAACTAAATTTAATGGCCCAAAGTGAAATAATATAAATGATGATGTGTAATTAAGAAAAAAAATTGCACACTCTAAACCTAAAACAACTTAACATAAAAAAATTACGGGAATTTAATTATTATGCCATTATCGATACCCAAAATTAAAATTAGTCTTTTTCCATACTCCATATGTAAATGACAAACATCATTTAGTTTAGTTTTTGTTATGTTATTTTAATTTTTTCTGAAACCGATGACTATTAATATTATAATGCATTTTTGTATCAAGAATCAGTCTTTATGAACTTTATCTCAACTTTAATTGAATCCATGCTAATAAATGGTGGATGAGATCTATCTCCAAATTAGTTATTCTATTAGGTTGGATATCGAGTCATGCAGAAAGATATCCCATTGAGTTTTCAAGCCAGCATAAGGAAATTAATGAGTACAAGGATATAAATATACACGGAGATTTTCCAGTGCTTCGGGAACAGAACCACGTGGATATTCTTGTATTCTTAATTTATTTTACTTTTGCTTGAACCTACAACTATGACTATGCAACAAAAACTAATGAGCTAACCAAGATTAAGAGTGACCAATCTAATTCAAATATAGCCAGGTTCATTAGAAAACATTATTTGGAGACAGCTGCATTCCTTACTTTTTAAAATCACGCATATCTCAATGTCTCGTGCCACTTTTAATTAATTAGTTGGAGATAGATTCCTTAAAATTGTCTTTTGAGACCATTCCAACTATAACATTCACGAGATCGAGAATTAAGAACCAGATCAGAAATTACTATGGGAGGATTTATTGATCTGGGAATTATCCTGCTGGACAAGTACGTATATATTTGTACTATTCAAATAGTCTTGGTCTCTTTTTTTGGTTTCATTTAATTGAGAATGATGGTTTGGTGTTTAATGAGAGAACATTATCAACTTATTGTTGAACGAGGGAATCAAAAGAACTGAATGAAATTCCTCGATCGTACGTTGTTATTGAAGCTGACTGCAGGAGTCTTCGCTGAAAGTCTACTAAAATAAACAAACGAAATGTCTCAATTACACATTGAATAAGCTTATCCCCACACACAGTCATTCTCGTATTTGAGAAAGATTGTATGTGGAATTTTTTTGCTCAAATCCAATATTGGAAGACTCCGCACTTCATTAATTTGTTTGTTTGATTGATTGAAGATTTGTTCATTTGGATTGGAGAAGCCAGTAAATGTTGTTTTTTTTTTTTTTTGTGTGGAAATTAGTATTTTGCGAGACTTGATTTAAGAGAGAGTTTTGGTTAAGAGTTTCTAATTACACTTTTGGTGAGAGAATTTATAATAAATGGACATACACTATAATATTGCATAATGAATGAGCATTGGACTCACATTATAATATTGCATCATTATAATGTATGATCTTTAATGACTTGCGCCAGCTAACATGCTAACCAAGGATGGAACAAAGGGGGTCTAATGGCGGTGACCGTCACGATAAGAATTTTAGAAAATACAATTATTATATGTGACAATTTTTTTTATCCCCAACTTATATAGTCTCGTTATTGTTAGGTTTTTTTCCTTATTTTTTATAATATACTAGTCATAAATCTGATTCTTTTTTTTTTATGAAAGAAGACCCAAAAAAGTATTCCAAAACTAAATTCAATAGGCCAAAGTGAAATAATATAAATGATGATGTGTAATTAAGAAAAAAATATTCCACACTCTAACAGTAAAACAACTTAACCTAAAAAAATTAAGGGAATTTAATTTTTATGCCATTATCGTATGCCCAAAATTAAAATTAGTCTTCTTTTGTTCTCCATGTGTAAATGACAAACATCATTTAGTTTAGTTTTTGTTATGTTATTTTAATTTTTTTTTGGAGCCGATGACTATTTATCTTTTTTTTTTCTCGGCAAATGACTATTAATATTGTAATGCATTTTTTAATATTTTTTTCGTACACATTTCGCCACTGTTATGATAAAATTCTGGTTCCGTCCTTGCGCTTAATAGAGGGTAACTAAAGAGTTTCTTAAGAAGATTTAAGGGTATCTGGCCTGGCATTTGCATATATGACTTTACGATCTCCATCATATCGAGGCACAAAAGTAGCACATAAATTAAGTACAAGGGAGAGGACCCATGTCTCAAAAGTACTCCGTGGCATTCAAATTGATCGACAATGGCTATAGGTTAGCATGATTCACTTCCACTGCGTATATTCTTACGTGTGTAATTTATCTTATCATGTGAGTTTTAGCTCTTCTGTTGATTTCTTTCTCTGATTCCACGTTGATACATTATAGTGAAAGATGAATCTCAAAGTTTTAACATGAAGCATCCGAATGAACTGGGCTCAAACAGAGTTTAATGTCGGGTCATTGCTTGTTTTTTCATTTGGGATTTGATTATGCATTGGGCGTGTCGATAGTTGTACGTGATAACACTCTGTTATTTTTTTTTTGCATCCTCGATTTTTATTCTGCAACTTTTTTTTTTTGTTGAACTTCAGGAATGTTTGGCTTTGTATATAATGCCGTTTCATCATCTCTGGCTTCTCGAAATCAATTTTGGGCAGGCTTGTCGTGATCATCAAGAGGATGATCACGAATATCGTTACTGAGTAATTAATTTCTCTTGTTTTCTGCGTACTTTTGAATGTTGTAAGAACATTGTTTGTTCAGCAAGGATATTGCAAAGGTGGAAGATGACCAGAAATGGGAGATCACTGAGAGAATGAAATTGCTTTCGAGAACGTAACTCTGGAGGCATATGAGCCAAAGAAGATATTGCCGGAGGAAGAGCTAAAGGTACATCATCTACCTTCTACTTATCACAAAATTCAAATGAATATTATCCCTATGATTGCAGCTCATTCTCAAATTGTCGTGTTTCAGGCCTCGCAGGAGAAGGTTGATATTGACAAGTTCAAGTACAAGAGAACTCCAAAAGCCAAATGAGGGAAAGTCGAGCTAAAATGCAGATCGGTCACGGATTGACAGTTACCTAGAACCGGGTTTTTATTAACCTGATCATTTTGTACACTTTTTCCCTCGCTGTATCCTTTCGTAACCCATTGTCTCAGTTTTACCTGCGACGATTTTGGTTTTACTGGTTTTCTGCTCACATCCAAGCTAATTTCTGATCCGTATACAAAATTTCGCTGCACATCAGGATTCAGGTTGCATTGGACATGTGATCAAATAAAACGATGCAAATCAGGAACGCATTGTAAGACAATGCAAATAATGCAGTCATCCAATTGAGTAAAGCAACAACTGAATCAAGAGAACTATGCCAAAAGAATCACATTGCAGGTTTCTGATGTGTTACAGGGACGGGTTCACCCCAAACTATCACCACAATTACAAACTTTTATACCAACGTTGCCGAGACTAAACCATATCTTATGTGCATCACCCCCAACAGCAGAACAAACACAGTAAACAAGAGCAAAACAAGAAGTTTTCAGCCCTACCTGTGTTCCCCTAAGCAAAATCCTTTACTGGGTTTATTTCTATACAAATATAAATAAGACAGGCACAACTGCCAGCAGAGAACCCTGACTCTCAAGTACCTTTTGAATTTCTCCCCACCGCAAAATGAAGATACAGAAATTGCAACAGCATCAGTACATATACCCTTGTCTTGAGGAGGGATCGATCTCCATAGCAACCCTATATACCATTACCTTGGTTTCGGTAGTCTGTGAGCCGCTGGGCTAGCCACCAATGTTTGGGAGCGACTGAGCATTTGGGTCATCGATGGGGTTTGATAAGACCGAACCAGGCTTGAACTGTCTGTGGAGTCGCCCCGTGCTGTCGCTCGCTGCCACGAGTGAGAGCTCATTCCTGAAAGAACGTACGCCCTGCCTGACACCTCATATGCTTGGCGACTCACCATCCTCTCTTGCACCTCCTTCAGCTCCGCATCCAATGTGACACAGAGCCGATCGCCGGATTTTGCCGACACAGTTTCCGACAACAACCTTCGGCAGCTCTCGAGGACTGACACGGCCCCACCAAGGTCTCCCTGTTCGGCTGTGGCCCTCGCTTCCGCCATTGCATCCGCTGCAAGGAGTCGGTTGCGTTGCCGGTCCACTTCAATTGAAATGACCTCCTTTCCGGCTATTTCATCTCTCTTAACCCTAACTTCTTCACTCACCGTAGTTTGCATTTCTTTCATCAACAGATCGTTGTAAACACATTTCACTTCGAACAACGATGTTTCGTTGCTAGAGGAATCTGATGGCAAATTGACTGAAACAAGAAAATCCCTCTCCTCGTCGGCATACAAATCTCCAACGTTGATGAAACCTGTTCGTCGGTCAGCAATCACCTGATTCGGGTAACTTCCGGATCTTAAAGAGGTTAAGGAGAGTGTAGGGTGGAGACAATCAATACAAACTTGAAGGTCCTTCACCACAACACTCAAAAGTCCCCCAATGCACTGTGCAAATGCATCTTGAATAACAGATTCGGTTTCGATGAAAGAGAAGGTACCTCCGGAAATCTCAGCAATTGAGTGCATGGACGATGCATCATGATCTGTACCAAACCCAAATGTATGAACCGGGATCCTACATCCAGAAATCCCGTTTTTGTGGATTGACAAAGGAAGGAGCAGATGGTAATTTGGATTTTGCTGGTTTGTAATTGAACTATGGACAGTGTAAGTGTCCTGTCCATCGGACAAAAGAATTATACTGGCAACCGGATTCTTTTCCCTTCGATCTTCCATTATTTTAGCGCCCTTTCTTAACCCTTCTGCAATGTTCGTCCCCCCATTTGCCCCTAAAGAGTTAATAGCTTGCAACGCTTGATGTTTTCCGGTGTCAGACATCCGACGGAGGGGGAAGAGGCGACGGGCAGTTGAAGAGAAAGCGATCACAGACAGTCGGTCATTGGGTCCCAGATTTTGAATCACGAAACCCATGGCTCGCTTTAGCAATGCAAGTTTGGTCCCTGCCATACTTCCACTGGTGTCAAGTACAGTAACAAGGTCGATAGCAGCCCGAGGCGTTTGCGAAATCTGTAGAGAGTTAACTTGATTTTCGTTTTCAGTTTGACCGGAAACGGAAACAGGAGCTTTTATATGGATGAGAACTGTGAAATCATCATATGACATCAACCGTGACACTGATTTAAATTCAGGGAATGAGGTGATTTTTATTTTCCTGCGAAAATCACATGTATCTGATGATTTCATGTTTGATGAATCACAATCTAGAGATTCATCGTCGTTGAAGACGGCTGGCTCTGGGGTATGAAACAGTGGGATGACATGGGAATTCGGACGACGTGGAGGTGGTAGGCGGCGAATTACAGTCATTGAAGCATTATTGTGTGCCCAATCTATTGGAGTGATTCGTCCTCTATCAGATGGAAGCTTGAAACTGGGACTCTGCAAGGGTATTTCATTCCACTTTGCTCTGCAAATGGGACAGATTTGGTTGCCGTGTTTCACGTTTGAAGCGATGCAGTGAAAATGGAAGGAATGGGAGCATTCTGCAGTGAAAATGGCGCGGCCATCTCCACATTTCATTGTTGCCAAACATATTGAGCAGGTATTCTGAAAGTTGAAATCAAGTACCAATCAGTGGATGTACAAATACCAGAATTTACAACAACTGACACTGAAGTCCACAAAAAATGACTCAGTTGGAGGGAGAAAGAATGAATAACTACCCCAAAAAGGGGAAAAAGAAGAAAGAAGCCGCATTGAATCAACTATCGTGTTCAACTAACATCTTAATCATCGTCATAGAATTTGGTGCATTTCTCCATAGTAAAGATAAACAGTGATCTACAGGTAACTATAGGATTTCGTTGCTGGATGATGAATAAAAAGATGATTTAACAGGGTTTTCATAACATGGAGGAATATTGGTTCTTCAAAAGTTGCAGCAACTTTAGGCTTTTATTACCTGGATGGAACATAATTCTAAGGCCATATTTGATTGGCTGAACTAGTAACGACGGGATGTTTAATCTCACTTGTTGAATTGTCGCATTCAAATGCCGAAATTGGTTTGGTAAGACAAAAATCATGTCTAATCCGGCCCATCAAACTTACTCTAAGATCATAAACTAGGCTACGTTGATTCTTCAAGACTTCAATCTGCTAAGAGATGGTTCCAACTTTCCCCAGAACACAAAACACAGTTGAAACCATTGAGCTTCTAGAGGAATATTGACTCTCCAAGATTCCCATCCCCTCTTTTTTATTGCTTTTCCTCCCATTCTGATAAAGTTTATGGTAAGAAACCTTACAAAATGGTAGGAGTAATAGTCAACAGATGTGGCCACCGAAGAAAGCTACTTTTTACACTCTGGAGGAAAGGAAGAAAAGGAAAGGTAATCATGTAGCCCCCTCTCCCAAACTATTAAGACTAAATGATAAAAAAGGGTTCGTGAAAAGAAACCACACAAAGAGTGGAAAACAACAAGACATCCATTACCCATCTCATGACGACACCAAAAAGAAAGAAAAAAAAAAAAAAAACCACACCATACATGTTATTAAGCATAAAACAGATTAATAAATAAGATTAGAATCTTAAATTAATAGATGCACAAGATATGGGGATAGGGTTGGTTCCTCTCCACTCGAAGTTTGTCAAAATCCGAACCATTCATTGCAGCGATGGACGGTCCAGATTTGGACTATCTCGTTCCGTCCAAAACTTGGAGCGGAGAGGATTCGAATCCATGGGGATTAACCATCAAGAGATTACAAACATGAGTGAAAATATCTACTTCTGAAAACCTGTAGAGACTGTTTGGCGGCAGAGAAAGTCTAACACCCAAAACTACAATTTTAAGCTCAATTAACCAAGAACAAAGAACAAGCTCCGATTTTGTGTTATCCTCAATTTTCTCAGCAACGAAACGGAACACGAACAAACAAACTACAAGTTTACAACATAATAACAATCCCCAACAGAAATTTAAAGCTTTTGGAGAAGATCAATCCACATACAACACACATGAATCAAAATTTTCTTAAAACTTGATATCGATTGGGGAATTGAGGTTCTGTTCTATAATCAGAACTCATACTTCAACAAGGACAAATGGAGTTTGGCAACTTATACCATTTTCTATTAAAAGGCATAGTCATGTTTTGCACAAATTTTGGGACTTTGCCCCGGCTTTAATTGGAGCCCGCTAGTGGACGGTGAGACGAGATTAATCCAAGAATTACGTCGGAATGCGTGTAAGCTGACCCAAACAACTTAGCGATATGAAAAAAAATGTTCTACGCATGCAGATTTCTTTCTAAACCGGAAAAAAACTCTATTTTTTTTTGGCAGAAAACTGAAAAAAAAAAAAAAAAAGCACTCTTCGCTCCCTAAATCTTTTTCGAAAATAGGACATGCAGTAATTCCACCCAAAACGAAAATTACAAACTTCGATTATTTTTTGCTTTAAAAAAAAAAAAAAAAAACAAGAAAAGAACTTCGATTATGTAGTAAATAAACAGAGAACAGGGGTTTTTACGAACCGTAGACGATCTGCTGAAACTCGCAGACAGCTTCGACCAACGGGACGACGGCGTCGTAGCCGGAGACACGGCCGCCGGAAGCAGAGCGGCGTCGGAGAAACTCTCCGATGAAGGCGGCAAACCTTCATTGTTCCTGGGAACGTAGACGCAGAGCTTCATCCCCAGCAATAGCTTCACTCTTTCCCATTTACTAACTCCCATTGTATTTCAACTTACAAGCTCCAAAATCAACAACCCAGATCGCAAAATGACTTTTTCTTGAGCTCAATCCAAGTTCTAGAGAGAGAGAGAGAGAGAGAGAGAGAGAGAGAGAGAAGGGTGGGCGGGGTTTGAAAAGGCAAGGAGCTTCTAATGGAGTTTGGCCAAGCAGAGAGGCGAGAAGAGGTTAAAAGGGCGGTGGAATGTGGATTAGTGTGTGGACGGCTGAGACTTTTCGAGGAGTCGTGTGAGTTTAAGGGAGGGAGGAGCGGGTCGTTGTTGCTTTGCTTTACTCTTCTGTCTTCTAGGCGGCCATGGGGATGAGAGAGAGAGAGAGAGAGAGAGAGAGAGAGAGAGGGGCTATATGTGGGGCGTGGGATTTTGACCTTTGCTGGGGGGTTGGTTTGGCCGTTGAGAATTGTGTGAAAGGCAGGAGAACAGAGGGACAAACACATGTTAAATTGGCTGCAAAAGCAAAAGTTTTGCTAAGGGTGCGTTTGGTTGACATAATTTAGGGGTGAGTTAAAGTTTTCTATATGGGGCTAAAGGGGCTTTACCTGGGTGAGTTTACGCTATATTTCGCCTTCAAAATAACGTCAAAATGCGAGTTGTTTTCGGTAAAAATATCAAGGCGTCCAAATGGTAATTTTAGTATTTTTTGCCCTCTATTTATACAATTTATTAGACAAAATGTTGTCTTCATAGTGTGGACAAGAAGTCGAAAATACCATTGAGACAATTTTGGCTTTATTTTCCTTACTCTTTCTCTTATGTAAGGCTCATCTTCGAAAATAATTGGCTTGTTTGGTCTAGCATCTTATTACTAGTTTATTCACTTAAAATTTTAATGAATATACGCACAATAATGACTAATAAACAAAATAAGTTAATAAAATGATGTACCAAATAAGCCCGTTATCTTGTTGATTTCAATATTGACAAAGGATTAGAAACATCTTTTCAAAAGAAAGGAGAGGGTCAAACTTATTTATGATGATATAACTGTTTTGAACTCTTATTCTCCGTAATTTATTTTAAATTGAATGCTCGCTTGATAAAAACATTAATTTTGGAGTTGACAAAGTTCTTAGAAAAATTCAATAATACAGCTTCGAGAATAGTCATCTTGATGATTTCAACTTTGTACAATGAGAAGAAAGAAAGATGTACTCCAATAAAAAAGAAAGAGAGAGGGTCAAAATTGAAAAGTAATTATGACGACATATCAAATCTGAACTTTATATTCTCTTGTGATTATTTTAGATAGGATCACTTGATAAAAACAATGCTGACTTTAAAAAATTCAATAGTACCAACTCGAGATTATCTCGAGTATTACATTGTTTTCTGGCAATTTTTTATTTTATTTTTGACATTTTTACTTCATGGTGGCAAACTCTGTATGGATAATCTGGAAAGCTCCAAAGTTATTGCGAGACAAGTCAAAGGGCTGGTGGTTTTTTTTTTGTGGATCCGCGGATGATGGGTTGTGTTTCACTAACTAAAATAAGTATAGTACTACTTATTTTTCAAATAAGTATTTCTTTTGTCCCAATTTAATAATCTCTCTTTTTATTCTACTTACCAGATAAAAAATTAGTTATATTTTTTAATTGATACTGAATTTTATATCCAATATGAATATTATTTGATAGATCTCGATTAGTTCTATAAAATAATTTTTTTTAAAAGCACATAAAATATTATAAATTAAAAGATATTATCAATCGAAAAGTGGCACGAACTCTCAAAATGAATTATTAAATTGGGACGGATAGAGTATTTATTTTTTGAATTAATAGTGATGTATTGTGAGAAAATTACCTATCTCGTAAAACAAAGAATAAGTATTTCAAAAATAAAAACCTTAGCAAAACGGGTCAAAGAGCCTTACATTTGCATTGTAAGGCCAAATGTATTTCTAGAGCCCGCCCAAATGTATTTCTAGAGCCCGCCATGGAGAGGATTTCAAGGGATTCGCATCCTTCAATTAATGCTTCTCTCCTTTGCTGAATTAATTTATAGTAGTGGATTTTCTTCAAATTATACAAGTGGATTTTCTCATGATCACATGATTTCAAGGAGTGATAGCAATCCCTAGCGCTTTGATTGCAAAAGAGACATCTTTGTTGAATCTCATAGTTTCGGCGTAAATGATATGCTTTTGATGAAATTGGGATATGAAATAGTGAAAGTATACGTAAATTGACCCGAACATACTTGACAACGAGAGAGAGAGAGAGAGAGAGGGGTTACGTGGGCTGGGTAATTTTGAAGTTCGGACCCTTGTTTGGGGTGGGGTTGTTTTGGTTGTTGAGAATATTGTGAAAGGAAGAGGACACAGGGACAAACACATATTAAGGGGTGTTTTCGGAAGGAAATAAGTTAAGGAGATTTTGTTATTGTTGACAAGTCGTTAGTTGTTTTCTACTAACCAATAAGTTGTTGAAAAATGTCAAGTTGTTTTCACTAATCAATAAGTTGTTGCCAAATATCAAGTTTTTTTTTACTAACCAATAAATTGTTGATTAGTATGAACAACTTGGTAAAATGCCATAACTGTAGCAGAGCCAGCCCTGACTTTTCAAGAGCTTAAAGCAAAAACTAAAAAGGAGGCCTATTTGTTAAACTATTATAAGGGGTAAAAAAAAATAGAAGGGTCCCTGTAATTCAAAATTTTTGGGAGCCTTAGAGCAACCATAACATAAATTTTAGCTTAGGGCCGACTCTGAGTTGTTACCGAAAAATATTAGTGAAAAAAAAAAAATATTAGTGGAAACAAGGCCTAAATTGGTTGCACAAGGAATGGGGAAATAAAAAAAAAAAAAAGTTGGTGTAAGGCACCTTTTTTGTTGTTGTCAAGGATGATGTGCGGGAGCGGGCACCCGCTAAGGGTGTGTTTGGTCAGCTTCAAGGATATAAATGTGATCTTGAGATTTCAAAGGATGGCATATCAATCAACATTTGAAAATTAATTTCTGATGGAATATCAAATCTGGACTTATATTCTCCACCATTATTATTTTAGATTGAAGGCTCACTTAATAAAAAAAAAACAATGTTAACTTTAACAAATTCTTTAAAAAAAAAAAAATCCATAATATTCACCAACTAGTACAAAAAACATTAGAATGTGATTCTCTGAGGTATTTAATTTACGGTTATACTTTCATAGTGCGGAAGCGCGTATGGATGATGTGAAAGCTAGGAAGATTCTCGCAAGACAAGCCCCAAGAATCCGGTGGATTTTCCGGTCGCAAATCCTCTGATGATCAAGTTATTCGGGGCCAAGCGTATAAAAGTTTCGTAAATAAGAACTGCAAAAGTATGTAACTGTATCCTTAGAGCCGGCAGTCGAGAGGATTGAGGGATTGGGAATCCTTATTTCTTGCTGAATTATAGGAGTGGACTTTCTTTCGATTGCATAATTTCAAATTCCAGGGATTAGCTGGTGCCAATTGGTTCCAATTTGGCTAATAGTTTTGTAATATTAAATTTTTTTTTTCCGGTCAAACAGAAATTGTAATATTCAACTTTTGCTTATTGTATAATTTCAAAGACAGTTCATAAGTTGAATTTTCTTCATTAACAACCAAAATAATTTCGTGGCACTCTTTGAGGAAATTCCGTTAAAATTTAAAAAAAAAGAAGAACTTTCTCCTGCGTTTAATCAGGTTTCCCAATAAAATTTACTTCTATTCAAAGAAAAACTCGTTCTGATGAATATCTCTAATATTGTTTGAGATTGTTAATCATCTGCATCAATGACTCGCTCATATAAATTTCCATAACTTAGCAAGCGAAGTTTTTGTTTAAGAGTTCTTGCACCTTATTAGGGATCAAGAATTTCCGTTATCTCAAAGAATACAAGGCTTTTTATATCTTGCGATCGATGTCCTATAATCACAATAATAATAATAAAAAATCGAAATCGCCATTTTTTAAAGCCGATATAGAAAAATCAGCAAAAGAATTGTCTTGTTATATTGGTATTTTCCTTCTGACTAGTTATGCTATGGAATGAAAATGTAAAAATAAACATCTAAATAATGAATTGAGATATTTTTCTGGGATTTGTTTCTACCCAAATAATTAAACTCGTACTTCAAACAGTTGATCGCCATATTGATATATATTTTTCTGGGTTTTGTCTCTACCCAGCATTGGCACAAAAAAAACTCGAAGATGTCGGCAAAGAGTGGGAGTATTGTTAGGCAAAAAAATGGGCAAAAAAAACCATTACAACTTGAAGATGTCAAACCTAGACTCAAATCTTCTGTAGAACTTGGAATCAAATTGTCCGTAGTTCTCTAAATGTTCTCGTCAACCATATTCTTCCAACCCGAATCGTTAGATATAAATAAAACTTGATTTCATTCTTGATTTTTGTTCTTGACGGTGCTCGTTTCGTGTGTGAAAGAGAATCGATCGATCCCCTTTCCTTCAACCTTAAATTTAGGGCTTAATTTTTTTTTTCCATGCTTCTAATTATTTTTGTGCTAACCATAACATATGAGAATGCAGTGGGTTAGTATGAGACCCATAAGATGGTAAAAGCCAATCGAGAGTGGGGTATTGTGCACTCTTTTTTGTGGGGGTGAACAAATTCAGACTCGTTTAACTATATACCCCAAAGGTGAGTACAAAGAGGAAGTACAAAAACTAAGGTAGTCCCAAAAAGGAGAAGGAAGAATGAAAGGAGATAGTATTTTATAGGGAGAATATATGCTCTATTTGACCTTTGAATGTCACCATTAGAAATCAGCATATATCTATTAGGATGAAACAAGACAAATTTTCAAAAAGGGAAAAGCAACAACACCCTCATTGTACACTTGTGTCCAAATTCGTACACAGAATTCCTCCATACATTGTAGAAACATTGAATATCTGTACACAACACTTGTACAAGTAGAGAGTTAACCCTCAAGGATTGGCCAAATAATCTTGGTCTGATACTTAAAAGGTTTGCTCCTAAGGTAAGTTTCAGGTTCAATTCTTTTTATCAACAACTCACGGAGTTATTTCAATCCACGTGTAAGCATATGAAATGACTACGAGAACTATAAGAATTAGTTTAAGGTGTGTGTAAGTTGACTCGAGACACTCTGCATTACAAGAGGGGGGGGGGGAAGATAGTGGATACTGGATAAAGTAGTACAAGTATTTATCCCCACTTGTATTGTTAGAGAAAATGGGGCATCAAATTAATGGCTCACTTGCATTCTCTCAGAGTCCAAACACTAATCCAAAAGGGAGAAGATACCAACATGATTCTACAGGCTTTGAGTTGAGTTTCCTATTCCCTCTTCTACAGACAACCCTAGAAAAGAAAAATGCTCTCAGCTTTTTAATTGCAAAAAAAGTTATTCCAAAAGGCCATCAACTAGGAACCAAAAACGACTCCTTTCCGGGAGTCAGATATTAAGTATAACAATGTATCACCTTCTAATAAAACTCTGATGAGTCCATTGTGAAAAATCATCTTCCATGTAGTCAAGGTCCGAGCTTTAAAATTTGCTTTTTTCAAGTTCTCAAGCTCGACCTTTGAAGTGGATCAAAAAAAAAAAAAAAAAGCTCGACCTTTGAAAAGAAACAAGGAAAAGAAGTTTCAGTTTTGAAACCATATATATAAATTCTATCAACTCTAGTAATACCATTTCAACGGGATAAAGCTCTGGCTTTTAATTTGGTATATACGTAGATGATGGTATTAATTTTTTTAAAATTAATCAATGTGCACATAAACTGACCTGACACATTAAGTATAGGAACGACAAGATGGTTGACACTAGATTAGCAACTTCTTATTCATTTTTATCATCCCTCCCCCAGAGAGAGAGAGAGAGAGAGAGAGAGAGAGAGAGAGAGAGCTACTCTTTATTTTGGATCAAAGGGAGGGCTTCATTGGAAATTTGAAATGAGTAGATATCCATTAAGAAAGAATCCTCATGAGAGAGAGAGAGTATTCTTCATGGAAAATTTGAAATGAGTAGATATCCATTAAGAAAGAATCCTCATGACACCTTGGTGGGTGGGAGGATATGATTCCCTTTGGACCACCCTCCTCTGAATTTGCTACACTTTCTGGTGCAAGTCAACTAGAAAGGTGACCCTTTTTTGATAAGGGAACCTCCCTTTTGATGGTGCCCCCCACGTGGGTGATTGATTAATTAAGATCAAGAATTATGCAGTCCTAGCTTAGCCTATGACATTATTACTTAGCTCTTGTCTGCTTCCGGAAGTATTAAAGATTAAGGTGAATAAAAATCATGGCCACTTTGACCATAACTTTGGAAACCTCAAAACAGTCTGTTTTGTGGGCTTAAAAATTGCACACCTTGGCTTTGAATTGTGGATCCATCGCACATCCAGAAATGTTGTTGTCACGCCGATAATCGTTTCTTAAAACACGACAGAGAAACATTAAAAGTACATTGTACAGTCTTTTCAAATTTTAATTTTAAATTAAATTCAAGGTGTACATAAGCTGTCACAGACATTCGTTGAGAGAGAGAGAGAGAAAGAAAGGGTATTTTGCTAATATAACCCAAAATAGTTGCAACATTAAAATTGGAGGCCATATAACCCAAAAAGGACGGGTTAAGTCCAGAAGATGCATGTATGGGCCCAGATTCGCAAGGCCCAAACCTGATTTTGCACCCAAAACATGGCCCATGTGTGTTCTTGTGCATTGTACCGCATCCCAAGACATGGCCATATAAGCTTTCTATTGACTTTTCGGGATGTATTGCCTGGGTTCGAGTCTCATTGCTCCTTTCAATTTCCTTATTCGCGCGCGTATTGGTTTTTTCGTAACAATCTTTAGCTTCAAGACCTCATTGACACGATACAGCAAAAAAAGTTGCAAATGGTAAGGCAAAAAGTTCTTTTCTTTACAGATATTGAAGCAAAAATTGGGTATATACAAATAGAGTTATTCTCATTGGAACATCTATGAACAAACAATTACAAATCTAAAACTATGCATCAGTCCATGAGGTCCATCTATTTTGAAGCATATCAAATGATGCAGAATTCCAGATTTCTCTCCGGCTAAGAAGAAAGAAAACCTCGCTGAGATAAAATACTTCCCTCATCTTGATTCTCAAGTTTTCTTCCATCCTAGTTCAACGTGTACCATTCCATTCTTCGAGCCGATCAAATGGTATTTCTGGTTGATGTGTCCGTTGTGCACTACGTCCGCGAGATTGATTTCCACAAACCCCAACGACTCCTGCACAGTGTAAATACTCCACGTGAATCTTTTTGAAACTGAGGAAAACTGCGGTGATAAAAGTAGAATCACGAGACATACCTTTGATCGAAAACTGAAACGTGTCCTCTTGCTCATGACCTCGATATGGATCTTATCATTTAATGGAGGCTCTTCAAGCATAAATTGGAAATCTTCGTTCCACATTGGGTGATGTGTTTTCCTGATCATCTGAAATACCGAATTTATTTATCTCCGGCCAAAGATTTTGAAACATCTTATGTTGAACGATCCCTCTCAACTATAAACTGAAGTAAGAATGACTGCTGTTTATATATAAACCTACATCAGCTAACTCAGAGGCTGTACGTATGGACTAACAAGTTGGTGGAAGGATTTATCAAACCCGAAGGAAAATCACAGAGAAACCAATGAACAAATTTAGTGTTGACTATAACATCCCCACATCTTTTGATGTACCTTCATTAGTGTCATCACAAATCTGTGATCCATACACACCCTAGAACGAAGAGAAAAAAAGAGAGGAAAAGAACAAAAAAGAATAGAAGGGAATGACAAGAAGATATTCTTTAAAATTGCATCGACACCAGGTACACCGATGGTACCCAGAGATAGTCCTTGTAAGTTGTAACATAAACGATAGCAAGGACAACTTTCAAAAGGCAAGTAAGCTCACCTTTGATTTCTTCTTCTCTCCTCTAAAGAGAATGAAGACGTACGGGTTGTTGTGAGCACCCCCACCATCAACGTCATCAGCTCCGTAAACTGTGACCAAAAGTAAACCTGCTTCACTGGGGCTCTCATTACCAGATGCCCTATCAATTCTGTTTTCCTTCTTCCCACCTCTTTCGAGATGTCCACTAGAGTCATCACTGTCTACTTTAAAATGGTCATATGTCAGTTCCACCACAATTTGTCCTCTTGGTTTCTTGTGATGGGAATCACTGGTAAATGTGCTCTTGAGCAAATCAAGTGTAAACTGCTTTGGCTCATGCGGTGTTAGAAGTTTCAGAGGAACCACTTGCGAACCTAACCTGTCGTGTGCGCCAACCTGTTGAAAGGGCAGAAAGGCCAATTAAAAGCAGAAGCGCACTCTGCGAATGTTACCAAAGTTAAGGAAGTCATTGAATGTTCTCCTCAAATCACTTTTTCTCTATGTTTTTCTTTTATGCTAATTCGTGACAAACTTAAAAGCATTATTCTTCTTAATTCCATCAAGAACTATAAAGAAGCAGCTCATTGATAGAATTCAGAAACTTCTAGTATAATGCCATGATACTTTGCAGAAAATCAAGGGACAAACCTTATCCCAATCATAGACATTGATATTCAGAACTTGGGTCTGGGGGTTCTTGACAATTAGCCTAAAATTCTCGTTCCACTCCGGATTCAAGTTCCTCTTCTTGACTGTTGTTTTCTTTGCCGGCAGCCTTTCTTCACTCAGACTGAGCTTAACATAAGGATCCGATGTTCCTATTAAATCCATCTTCAAAAGTTTAATTGCCCGTATAACTTTGACATGTAATAGTCCCACAGGCTTCCCTACCGCCAGTCTATCAAAAGAAAACAAGTCAGTTTTTGATGCATGGAAAAAACCAGAACATGATTTGAGGTTTTTATTGGTCCGATAAAGTTGAAAATAATATAGTTGGTCCGATAAATTTGAAAATAATATAGAGGTTAATATTGTTCTGCTGTGTACTTACGTGGACGCATCAAGTATGGGTATTTCAAGGGTTTGGGGCCAGTGGTAAAGGCTTGAAACTTGTTTTTTAATTGTCTCCTGCAAGGTGCAATGGAAAATGAGTGGGCGAAAGACTTTGCTTAAAACTGAAAACCACTAAACTATTTAGTTGTGTTTGGATCATGAATTATGCATCACAGGGAAGGTTGATGGAGACACCAAAGAAATGAATTTAGATTCTTCAAGCATCTTCTTACTTTCCAAAAAGTATCTTCTTAGTTTCCAACTCCATGATCCCAACACAACCTTAAACAAAAGTCATGATCCAAACACAGCCTTCCGATGAATGAATAGTCAATGCAGCACCTGTACAAATCGGTAAAGTCCAGGTATGGACATAATATCCCCTCCCAGTACTTTCAGTCCAAAATCCACATGTGGCTGCAGCATATGACGATAATAAATAATAAGTTAGTTATTTCCATTTTAAGATTGGGAGAAAAGAGATAGTTATTTGGTATAATCAACTTTTCCTCTTACCTTCTCCATAAAAGATACGACCATGCTTGAAAAACATGGAAAAGTAGGCACAAGATGTTTCAACGTTATCCGCGGTGCCACAAACACTTGTAGATCCACTAACTGATAAGAAACATAATCAATCCTCCTGAACAAATACATCCTCTTTATAGGAACTAAAACAAACATTCTTCTGTTAATGATAGTGTCATTAGGATCTCCTGACCTGAACTGTGATGCTTAGAGATAAAATTTTCAACACCAGAGTTATGTTTGGATTTCCAGCCCACTTCATAGCCGGTTCCATGACCAGTTCTCTCTCTTCAGTATCATAGGCTTTCATACCTGCGAAGTTATAAAGGGAAAAATTAGAAAAGTTTTAGCAACGCTGAATCACAGTAAATCACTCAGGGGTCTGGGACCACCATGTCACCTTAGGTTCTGCCAGGGGCGGACCAGAATTTTTGTCTATTGGAAGCAAGACTTTATGGACAAAAATACACATCAATTTAATTTCCGAATGGGAAAAAGGTTAAACCACTGATGGAAAACGGAAGAAAAACTACAACTACAGGTTGAATTATCGTTTCCATAAGTTTGGTGGTGCCAATGGAAGATATAGTTATTTTCAAGGGCAATTTGCTGAGGAAAAATCAACACCTTATTCAGAACAGGTAAAATTTAACAACTCTGCCTTGAGTCCCGCAACTCATGGTTGGCCGACTCAGACAAAGTAGGACAACGCCTCGACAAGGGAAAAGCCTTCTCAAGAAGATGACGAAGTAAGATCTGAGGCCCACATTATCAGATGTTGTAGACCACGAGTGGATGTACAAATAAAGACGCGATGATCAGGAAACATGGTAAAATGACACAAACAAGGGTCAATGTGTGATGTACCCTGTGTATTGTATTTGCAACTGATGAAAATTAGCACCAGAATACGTGCTAATCCCAACATAAAATCACACATAAATGTAGAATAAGGAAAATGGTTTGAGCCATTTCACGTTGACCAAAAATCAAACCATCAACAAGGAAATGGAGCAATTGTACATCAATAAGACTTTTGATCCACGGAGCGGGACAAATGTTATCCAACATGTCGATACTCACCTTGGATTATAGGAGGGAGAGTTCCAAGGCTTAAATTGCCAAAGTCAATCGATTCTATCTGATATTTGCCGATGTACTCTGCAAATATTGGTCGAGCCATGATCCTTATGGTCTTACAAATTGCCTGCGTAATTCAATAATTAAGCTTAGTCTAATTAATCATAGACTTTAAACTTTGTAAGCTAACAAATCACTTTTTAACCCTTACAAATTTATAATCACCTTGTCAAGGTAAGGCCACATATCCAACAGAAACTGGTTTAACCAGTCCACCTGCATAATCATGCAAATTAAACCATAAACAAAGATTTAAACCAACTACGCGTGGCTCTGGCGTGTAATCACCTTGAGGGAATAGCACTTAAGAAGGTTTTTGAATTTGCTTTTAAATCCTGACCAGACCAAGTGAAGTCCTTAAGAGTGAAATGAAAAGGTAAATCTTGTAAAAGCCTGAAAGGTAGAGCATACTCGGTCATAATCCGGACTCTTCACCCAGAGCGGAATCTCGTGCAGAATTTCTTGCAAAGTAGTCGTGTCCATCTCGTGAAGGGGCCTAACAATGGGATTCTGTAATTGCATAATTCAAGATTCAAAGAATTAGAGCTACATTTTGGAGTTGAAACCTACACAAAATCATATTCAAAGGCCCCTTTTCGTTATCTTATTTTGGTGCACAATCAACAACTTTTTTAGTGAAGGGTCTGAAGTGAGAAAGTTAATACTACGCTATAGTTAAAATGCAAAACTGATTCTGAGTTAAGGATAAGACAACTGATGAAGTACTTCACGATCACATCCTAAACAACATAAGAAATTGATTGGTTGTAGTATACAGTCCTGTTTGTTTGTTCAAATTGAAGTATGTGATTGGACATTAAATCTTAGAGGACGACATGTTCTGCCTTTGAAATTTTTGCAGTCCGGATTAAATTATCTCCTATCTGATAAGGAATCCCAAGAAACAGATATGCAATACCTTGGGAATAAGCTATTATTCATCACTCCACTATCAGTCCGATCCAATGGATTATCTATTCCATGTTTTTACAAATGAGCCTACAGGTCAAGGTGTATTTTTTGCACTGAGAGGCTAATTTGAGTCTGAGTATCCGGTTAATGTTACATACAAATACACTGTCAGTGGTCTTCAATGAATCGTACCAACCATTTCAAAATCCGAGATAAATTCATTCTATACTTCTATGGAGATAAATTCTTCCTCCAAGGGCAGAGGGCACATAAAATAGGATCATTCCGTTCCTACTGAGATACTCGCCGGCAAAAAACCCAAAAAACATAACTGGTCAACACAGTTGTTGACAGCATGAAACACTAAATAGTAGTAGAAGGTGATAGAGACATAGAAAAAAGATTTGTGAGACACTCAGGAAATTTATGAACAGTCAAACGTGCAAGCAATCACCAATTTAACAGGTCAGAAGAAGAACATACAAGTCTAGCAATTGTGCACTGGTATAGACAACACGAAAAGAGAATCTGTTTGGAATAGACAGAAAATATTAAATTACAAACAAAATTAAAACAAGTCCTACCTTCAAATTTAAACAAAAAAGACAGATAGCAAACAATTAGGGTGCGTTCCACCGACTAAAATAAGTACTTATTTTTTGAATTAAAGGTGATGTATTGTGAGAGAATGATCTATCTCATAAAGCGGAAAATAAGTACTTAAAAAATAAGAAACTTAGCGGGGAAAAAAAAAACATTATGTCATATTCTCATTGTCGCCCGCAAAGCAGAAGGCCAGAAACAAGTTCCTAGAAAATCCCGATTTAAACAGAACATCTGGAGAGAGATAAAACCAAAATGAAACCTGAAAACTCATGAGGTGTATCTAATCATTTCTACAAGCAATGAGCAAACAAAGAACATATGTATCCAATTATCTATATATATCGAACTGTATATCACCAATGTAATCATCGATCAAATACTTGTTGATCTCTCCTCATGCAATGACATGAGAAGAACTAATTAGTATCTGTGTTCATCGATTTAAAAAGAACTTTATATATACCGTAGTATACACACAAGATTAAACAAGAAGTATGAAAAGGATTCTGTGCAGAAAAGGTTACCTCAACATCTTTGGGCTTAGAATAGACGAAGAAGTAAAACCCAACTAGGATTCCGAATGGGAGTCCAATACCAAAACCAAGAATTCCCAAGATAGTGCTTAGAAAACCCATTTGAATTTTAAGTCAAACTCCAGCCAGAGAGATGGGTTATTGAAGATATGGAAAACACATCAATGCAGAGAGAGAGAGAGAGAGAGAGAGAGAGAGAGAGAGAGTTATTTTCTGGGGAAGAAACTAACGAAAGTATCGAAAAGGAGTCTCAGATAAAACCGTCAAAAACAGAGAAGCCCTGGAGTATTTTATGCTTCAAAAAAGTGAAACACTTGAACCTTAGGCAGGAATGCTACCTGTTATATAGACACTGAACTGTCTGATTAAATGACGCTATTGTCCTTGTTTGTGTTGGTTTTTAGATTCCAGTTTTTGACTTTTGGAAGTCAGTTGTCCTTCCCCAAAAGAAAAAAAGAAGGCGGCATTTGTTGTTTTGTTCTTTTACGAGGAAAATCTCCAAAAATATGTTTTCCCCGTGCACGAGATTATTTTAACTATAGTAGTGTTTTCATATGACTTTTATTATCGTCGATTTCATCAATTAACGGTCTAGATTAATAATTTTTTTGGTGCTCTTTGGTGGTTGTCATTTATAGTTTATGAAACCGAAAATAAATGAGTAATGAATACGAGATTTAGGCTCCGTTCCGGAAAGAGGAATAAGTACTTATTTTTTAAGAAGGTAATTTCAAGCTCAAAATTCATGTGTTTACGTAAATAATTTTTTTATCAATATGGATCTTGTTTGATAGATCTCATCGAGATCTTTAATACGGTGCAAAAAAAATTGAAAAATTATTTTTCATTTACATTATTTTTGAGTTTGAAAATGTGAAATAAGTACTTATTTTTTAAGAAGGTGTTCTGGAACGGAGCCTTAAAAACGATAACGAATTGAAGAAAAAAAAACAAATTCATGTTGGTATTAGGAGTTGAAACTTGAAAGTGTTTTGTGAGTTGTCTTATGGGATGGAGATGATGTATTCTCGAGATTTCTAGAAATTAATCGAGCAACGGCAAATAATAATAATAATAGAATCTTAGTGGGGTCCTTGGGCCAATTCTCTACTCTAATGCTCCTTCCGTGGCAATTTTTAAGTCATATTTGAGATTTTGTGCTACTTTTTATTTGATTATGTCTTGTAATTCATGAGATTTTAGGTGATTTTGAAAATTTCGTTTAATAGTACTGATCGAGAGCTATCAAATAATATCCATATTGCATTTAAAAAATGTTACCAATCGAAAAATATAATCAATAAATTATCCGGTTAGAATAAAACGATAGAACCAAAAAATGGCAATGGAGGGAGTACCTATAAGTATTTCAGAAATTTCAAAAGTTAGTGTCTCCGTCCTTGATACTTGAATTACGAATTCTGCCTAGTTCGGTTGTAGGTTTGGAAAATTTTTGGGTTTGGTTTTTGGATAAAAAGTAAGGAGAGAAAATAAGATAATAATTAGGGATATGAGTAATGAGTGGAGAGAGATAGAGAGATAAATGAAATTAATGATTGGATATAGAAATAATGAGTGGAGAGAGAAAAAAAAATAATAATTAAAAATATAGATAATGAATGAATTTGAGTTTGAAATTTTTTTTCCAAACCTACGACCGAACAATGGCGAATTGTTTACATCCATATAAATAAAGATAAGCCCCATTATCTGAACTCTTATACCTGTTGCTAGACACGTATAAGAATCAACTCTCCTCTCCTAATGAGGTGAATGTTTGGCCTGGACACTAGAGTTATGAAGTAGAAGATCCATAAACCTGTAATTACGAGAAAAACTTCTTTAAAGAGGTTTCGTAAAACAGATTTTCATTGAGGTGAATAATCTCACATGTTCAAAAGAATTTTGGGCAGTCTAGATTTTAAATAACTTATTCATTCGAATAAGTTATTTAAAATCTAGACGTATGAATAAGTTATTTAAAATCTAGACTGTCGATTACCAAAACAAATAGTAAAATGGAGCGCTCACAAAAACTTCTTTTAGGGAGCCTCTTGAAAATGGACCTCATAGACTACACCTGTGGCCTCATTCGTATGATCTGTAATTGCATAGGTCAGCCGTCAAAAGTTTACTGGATCACGTGGGCGCTAGGACAGAGGACACTACATACTTTGACTAAACTTGCGCCACGTGGACAATCAGTAGGATTACGGTGTATAGAATTGAAAGGTACACAAAATAAATAAACTTGCAACTACAGTACTAATAAATGCTCCATATCTAAGCATAATTTTTCGTTTTTTTTTTAACGGAGGAATAGCCTTACGGTCAAGATACTATATGCCCCGTTTGATAACAGTGATAGATGGATTCGTAAGGAGGTGAGATTAGGATTGCGATTGATAATGAAATGAGATTGTTAATGAGAAGGGATTGATAATAAGTATGTTTGTTTGTGATGAAATTATTAATATCATGTTTGTTTGAGATGAGATTAGATGATGAGATTTGATTGATAGAAGAAATTGGTAATGAGAAATGATTGGTAATGAAAAAGGGTCGGTATTGGACTACGAATATCAAGTCTCAAGGGGTATTGCTAATACCCCTATGGGCCGGATTGTTCATCCCATAGGACTACCAATTTGGACCAATTTTGGAAACTAAACACAGTATTACTAATACCATCACCTTAGCAATCCAATCCCAACCTCCAATCTGTTTATCAAATGGGGCCTATATGGATTCGGTTGCGGAATCCAAATCTCCAGTCGAGCTAGTATGACTACACCAGTCACGGCCCCCACTTACTGCAAGGTACTCATCCAACGGAAAATCAAATCAAACTTCATACCTTGAGGGAACGATTTACCTTTAAAAACGACTCGTGCCCAGGTTAAATAAGCCTTTTTTAGAGTGGACTCCACACACTTTATGATGAATAAAAAATTTGAAATACCATGTAATGGTGCTTTATGAGCATCGACTAATTTTCCCCTTTCTCTCTACCCCTCCAACATCACTACTAATAAACTTTCATGGGTTTTGTTGAGCATCTTAATCCATAATGATGAGAGGGGTGTTGCATAACGATGAGAGAGATGCATTTCCAATTAGTCCTTCTACTATTAGATTGTTGAGAGCTTGGCACAATTAGTAATGGAGTACCATCCCACTACAAAAGAAAATTTCATCTTTGATTCCTTTAGGGCTCGATTGGATGGTGTATTCAAAGGGTGTATTGTGTTACACACCCGGATGAGGGGATGACAACACTTTTTTGGCTCCGTTTGGATGCCGTTTTGTCGGGTGTATAAGCTAATCACTGTTCTTCATTAAGGAAAATAGCCGCCGATTGGAGTCTTAGATTATTGCTACCTCCTGAGCTGTGTATAGCTTATACACTTGATTTTTGACCAAAACACCCCTCCTCATCCTCCTCCCCCAACGGCTTTCTCTTTTGATCACAGACCATAACCATTAGAACCGCCACCACCACTGCAAGACTAAAACCCCCAATTTCGAATTTCAAACCCTAAATTTCAAAGAGATGGGATTTGAGAGAAGAACAGTGACAAAGAAACAAGAAGATGAAGATGAACAACAACATGATTGAAGAGCAACTTCTTCTTCTTCTTCTTCTTCTACCCCTCTCTCTCTCTCTCTCTCTCTCTCTCTCTCTCTCTCTTATATAAGAGGACAATAAAAACAAAGAAGAATGATAAAAAAAATAAAAAAGATAAAAACAAAGAAGAGAAGACCAGGGAAAATAAATTGTGTGCATGTGTGACCACTTAAAAAAATAATGAAATAAATAAAAAAAACAATTAAAAACGAATTTTAATTTTTTATACATATTAAACTAATTACTTTATTAGTAAACAAAATTATTATTGCTTAATTATGAAAAAATAATACTAACAATTGACAAATAAAATAACCTATAACAAAAAATTAATTCAACTTAGCATTTGTACATTTCATATTAAACAAAACACAAATTGATTTTAAAACAATTAAAAATGATTTTTATTTTTTATAAATATTAAATTAATTATTTTATTTGTATACTAAATTATTATTCCTTAAATTGTGAAAAAGTAATTAATTTTGTTGAATTTTGTTATTATATAATGAATAATCTAATTTCATACTGCATAAGAGCAAATGAATCATTTGATAGCTTTTTACATCATATACCCTTCTTTATACCCCCAATTTATCATTCATCTATAAATGTCACATCAATATAGGCCCTCCCTTCTTAACTACTCCATTCGTTCCATAAAGTTTGGCATTTTCAGGAATGCGTACAATTTTTAAATTGCATATATCTTTCAATTCATAATGTTTTAGGTGAATTTTTGAATTTTGTTTAATAGAACAAATTAAAATCTATCAAACATGATTCATATTGTTTATAAAAAATATTACGGATTAAAAATGTATTTTATTTATTCATAGGATTAAAATAGTGAAAGTGCCAAACTTTATGGGACAGAGGGAGTAATACTCCTTACTATCTTATTACCCTTCATAAATAATACACCCAAAACTCATACGGCATCCAATCGAGCCCAAAGATGATTCCTGGAAATATATTTTTTATTTTTACAAAGATGATTCAAACCGCAAATTATTCTTAAAATAATTTTTTATGGATTCCTAAAAATAATTAACACAATCTGATATCAGTAAGGGCTGTTTCATAATTCGTAAGGTGTTTCAAAGTTCGAAGGTCGCTCTACAAATTATGAAACACCCCTAACCGAAATCGAATTGTGCTAATTTTTTTCAGAAACCCATAAAAAATATTTTAAAAATAATTTGCGGGTTGAATAATCTTTGTATGACCGCTTCAAAAAAAAAAAAAAAAAAAAAACCACTAACTTCTTGCTGTCTTGCCCATTTAATGGGTATTAAACCTGTCATGAAAAATGGTAGAGTTTGCTAACAAAACGTTGTAGTTTTGCCTCACTACACACCTGTGGTGAGATGGGTCACCACAGGCTCCCCGCTTCCCGCATTGAACCCAAAAGTTTGGCAAAATACGAGGAACGTTAACTATGTGCGATGTTCACCAAGCTCATTCTTTATTCAATTGATCCTTTACTTAATAATTAAGGAACTAATGCCAAGTGGACATTTGCCTAAAGGAAATACATCCACAACTCCTAGGTCTCAGGTTTAAAATCTTTTAAGTGTTATCAACTCTTTTGGGGTCAGTCTATACAGAACTTTATTCCGGCTTTACGGGGCTCCTGGCAAGTGAGCAATGAGATTAGATCACCAAGCTAAGATTAGTCGAAGTTCGCGTAAACTAACTCGAACACCTGTTATTAGAATTATAAAAAAAAAACTTGATCCATGAGATTGACCGGTTCTAACTTCCAACGTTAGCAATTCAAACATGCATGCACTACTTTTTCCAAGGACAGATTAGTGGGTCGGTCACGTACGTAGACTGGGTTTAGTACTTAAATAAGAAGATTATGCTAATCTTTCTAGTAATATTCCTTTAAAACAATTCTATGATATTTGGGGGTAGATGATCTTCCCAACTACTACTATATATCCGAGGTAGGTCTTATTACCAATATTTGGATTATTACTCTTTTCCTTGTTGTTTTGTAATCCGCCACCTCACACTCGAGCAAGCTTCTCTGTCTCGTTTTGGTTGGATTGTATTTTCAACACGCTACTATAATACGTAACTTGATTTTTTTCATTTCATTTTCGTGAAGAATATACTTGGCTAATCTTATAAGATAAACAATTAAAATCATTTAGAGAAAATCCTAGGCTCCATCGAGTAGACTCCTAGTTCGAAATTTTGAATCGTGGGATCACATATGGGCAACACGCAGTAATCAAGTCGCACTGAAATTCATCAATACACGTAAAGGGCTAAAATTATATTTTTTGTTGAACTAATATTGTGGAGCATAAAACTAGTATATTAATTGCCAGTCTCATTCGTTATATATATATTTTTAGTCTCAAATAAAGGCCGTTTTCATTTTATCTCTTGAAAGGGCATTTAAGTCATATAGGAATGAACCCTAACCTTTCAACAAAAGAACAAGGCCCAATAACACCAGTTGGGTTCACTTCAGATGGGCCTTTTCATGTTGAGGCCCAATTTTCAAGGAAATTATTTTCTATGGGCCGACGATGAAGACGCCATCACGATCTCTCTCAGCAGGTCCTCTGTCTCTCTCTTCCCGGCTAAACCTAAACAGCATTTTCCTCCGATTCCTTCAGCTCGTAGCGTTGTTCAAAGATCCTGCTCTTTTAATCTTCTCGATTAATGTGTTGAAATGTCCAATTACTGGTACGAACAACTGAACCAGATTCATCAATCTTTTAGTTTCGCAATACGGATGTGTTATTCCAATATTTTTTTTTTCCTGGTGCTATGGCTAACTTGAATGCCGTTTCTGGGTTTGTTTGGGTTACAGTTTTTAGGATCTCAGTGCGTTAGTTTTGATGTTTTATCCTTTATCTATGCCGTTTCTTGAAAAGATGTATTAGGAGATAAATGGCAATTGCAAGAGTGCAATTTTGTTCGCCTTAAAAGAGGGTGAACATTACCCTCTCTTTCATTGGTTGAAATGATGTGCACTCCGCCATAAAATGATATCATGCTTATCATGCAATATACTTTTTGGTTGTCATACAGTGGGATTCACATCATTTTAACCAATAGGAAGGAGGGTAATGTTCATCCTCTTAAGTGAAGGGTGAACAAAACTCTACTCCAATTGCAACCATCTATTGATTTCATTTTCTTGGGCTTAAGAGGTTCTACATACATCTGTTTATTTGTCATATTTGCATGATTACGCATATGGTTAGTGGGTTTCATTTAGTAATTAGGTAGAAAAGTACTTGGAATTGCACTCCAAGCTGCATTGTTGGTGGGGGTAGGCAAGAGGTTAAAGTTTCTGTTTTAAGGATTTAATGCAATAAAGTTTCAAAGGGTAAGTGCATTTGCTGGAGATGCCTCCATGAAAATTGGCTCCTTAGAACTTAATTTTTGGGTAAACTGCAGCTGCAGGATTATTTGTGTTTTGTCTTTGATGCCGTTTATTGTAACCCAGTCACTTTAGCTCAGGAGTCTAATAGAAACTTTGTTTCTTCGCAATAGTGCCTTTTTTGTGGAGGCATGGTTCAGGTTTGAAGACTGAGAGAACCATCGATAATGAGGAATGTGGAAGGGGGCTGATGAGAGGAAGCTAAGGTCAAGTAAGTCAAGAAAGTCTGGGGATGGAGACAAAATTGATGGAGTAGATGATTGTGGAAAGAGGAGAACTATTGGGGATAAGTTGAAACCGTCTCCGACAAAGTCAATAGTGATGGACACGGTTATGAAGCAATATTAGAATTAAGTTGAAGCAATAGTAGAATTAAGTTCAAAGGAGATGACGAAGCAACAAGAGAGTTCGTTGGAGAAATTGAGCAGTTTGTATCTGGATGGAGAAGAAGAGAATAAGCTTGCTGGTGGAGAGAGGTCTCCACGTCAAGCTGATGAAAGTGAGAGAATTATAGCGGATTCAAAGTTCTCAGATCATGACTTGTCCCAGAGCAGGACTAAAGGCAAACATGATAGACTAGATGAAAGGGAGCTTGACAAGGCGTTGGACAGAGATTCTATGCATTCGGAGAGGAGGGAAACCATCCGAGACAAAAGTAGAAGAGATGGAGACCACCATTTTAGGACCCCAGATAAGAGTGGAAGGCTTCATCATGAATCAGAAAACTATGAGGTGGGTTATGAAAGAGGTTTTACATTTAAGCGAAAAGAACTAGAAAAGGATGGAGGGAGGGATGATAACTCTAAAGGAAGAGATGAAAGCTCAAGTGAGAGAAAGAGGGACCAAGAAGATTCTTCTAAAGATAATTGGAAAAGAAGGCAACCCAGCAGCAATTATGCAGAGACGAAAGATGTGGATATCGTTTATGGGCGTGATAGGAATGACAATAAATGGCCTCAGGGTCGTTTTGGAGGTAGAAAAGATGCGAGATGGACTGAGGCTGTCAAAACCTCAACAAATTACGGTATTTCAAATGATAATTATGACGTGATAGAGATCCAAACCAAGCCCTTTGATTATGGAAGAGAGGAGTCCAGATCCACCTTTGTTAGGAGCACCGAAGCAGCTCTGCAATCTGATGCAGAATTGGCTACACCAAATAATGAGTGGACCTATCCGCAAGAGGACAAACCAGGAAATATTGATATGTATAAGTCTGGGCAATCTGGCAATGATTTAAATGATAGATATTTGGATAAAGAATTGACCGATAAAGGTTTTATGCCCAATTGCACTGGTGGAGGCCATAGTTCTTGTGGTGTTTCACAGGCTTCACATGGGAACCAGCAAGCGGGTTCTTTCAGTAGGCCATTTTCACAAGGAGCTAAAGGGAGTAGAGTTGGAAGGGGAGGAAGGGGTAGGTCTACAGGGAGAGACAACCAACTGTTTGGAACCCCAATGCCTATAATAGGATCACCTTTCGGACCACTTGGACCAATACTACCATTAACTCCTAGCATGTCTCCTGCTCCGGGTCCCCCAGTTTCTCATGGTATTTTTATCCCACAATTTTCACCACCTCTTTTTTGGCCCGGAGCTCAAGGTGTTGAGATGAACATGTTAGCTATTCCACCATCAGGTGCAAGGTTTTCTCCTAATATGGGGGTCCCACCAAATCCTGGTATGTATTTTAATCAACCAGGGCCTGGGAGTGGAGTGCCCTCAAATGTATCTACTCCTGGTGTTGATGCTATGGTACAAATTGGACAAGGTCAGCCACAAGATAAAGCCTATGGAAATTGGGTTTCAGCTAGAACTAGTGGACCTCCGGGTAAAGCTCCTTCTAGAGGAGAGCAGAATGACTACTCCCAAAATTTTGTCGACTCCGGCACGCGACCCCAGAATTTCGTAAGGGAACTAGAGCTCACTACTGTTGTTGAGGATTATCCCAAGCTTAGGGAGCTTATACAAAAGAAGGACGAGATTGTAGCCAAATCTGCTTCCTCTCCCATGTATTACAAGTGCGACCTCCGTGAACATGTGTTATCACCAGAGTTTTTCGGAACTAAGTTTGACGTCATTCTTGTGGACCCCCCTTGGGAGGAATATGTTCATCGAGCTCCTGGTGTCAGTGACCACATGGAGTACTGGACATTTGAAGAAATAATGAACCTGAAGATTGAGGTAATTTTGTTTGTTTAGAGCTCATACTCCTAATGTTATGATTTTGAGTACCCTTGTGCTTACGCTGCAATATATATTATATGATGCAATCAGGCTCCCTTGTAAGTACAGAGACTAGTCTACTTATATCATACCTCTTTAAAGTGCCACCTGACCGTGACATGATCAGTCAGACGTCACAATCTATTCTCCATGTTTACAGCTAATTGCTGACACACCTTCTTTTATCTTCCTCTGGGTTGGTGATGGTGTAGGCCTTGAGCTGGGCCGCCAATGTTTGAAGAAGGTATGAATTTGAAGCCTTTAGAACAAACCTATCTGAGAATGAGTATATGTTTGGTTTTAAGTCTGTTTTGTTTTCATGCAGTGGGGATTTCGTAGATGTGAGGATATATGTTGGGTGAAGACAAACAAAACTAATGCAACTCCAGGGTTGCGCCATGATTTTCATACTTTGTTTCAGCGCTCAAAGGTTTGTCGCTTGTTTGTTCTCTGCATCCACTGCTTTGGCTACTCTCTTATCTCCGGCTCGTTTGTTGGTTGCTAACTTGATACGTGAATGATAATGATAATGTTGGTATCCTGAACTTGTTAACTTGGTGTTGTGATGAAGGAACACTGCTTGATGGGCATAAAAGGAACTGTTCGACGCGGTCCTGATGGTCATATAATCCACGCCAACATCGATACTGATGTGATTATAGCCGAGGAGCCTCCATATGGTTTGTTTAAGCCTTCATTTGTCTCTTGCTATTTTGCAATGCATTTCTCTCGATGTAGAAAATAAAAGGCCATGAACGCCCACAAAACATGTACACACTTTTTCCTTTTCTCCTCTCCATGCATGCTCCATGAAGGCAAGCAAAATTGAAAATTCAAAGGAGGTACTAGTATCAGGTTTTACTCAGCATGGGAAAGTCGCATTTCTTGGTGCTTGCTAGTTTTGAAGTTTTATGAGTGTATCTTGTTACATAGTGTTTTTGGAATTAGTGCGCTAGGTTCCATGGACTAGGTATGTGTTCAACTGTCTGACTCATCTAACTCTCTCATGTCAAGGACACTGGTACACTACAAAATATATCCGTTTCTTGTATACATTTGTGATCTTTTGAAGGTAAATTGTGTTTACAAGGTCTTATAGATTATTTCATGCATAAAACTTTTGTGTAGTCTGCACTCTGCAGTAAAGTTTGTTACTAATTATGCTTCCTTGTCGAATGTCCAACTAAAAATGTGAGACATATGCCCTTAATCAAGAGTCAAATGTCCGACACGAGTAGTTCATGCATTTTAGGTAGTCCATACAAGACATTTTTATGTTTCTAGAAAGATCTGGAAAATTTGCCTTCATTAGCTCTGAACTCCCTCTCAGACGCCTTCTCATAGCATTGTTGCGTGAGCAATCTAGCAAGTTGCATTAACCCAGAAATTTTGTTCTAATGGAATTGCAGGTTCAACTGCAAAACCTGAAGATATGTATCGCATAGTTGAGCATTTTGCTCTCGGTCGCAGGAGGCTTGAGCTCTTTGGTGAAGACCACAATATACGGTCTGGCTGGTTGACTGTTGGTAAAGGATTATCCTCGTCAAATTTTAATACTGAGGTACAGCTTTGATCATCCCTTTTTAAAAAAACGAAATATAGGAAAAGAGAAAATCAACCACAGTTGCTGAAACTGTTGTACGGCAAATCTGTTTCTCTGAGTAGCTTAGTTGTTAGGCAATCAGTCTTCAACGTGTAGGAATAGGTTATTTATGCCGGATTTGGGTTTTAGTAAGAGCTGATGGCAACAAGATACTCTTCAGGCCGGCAACGATATTGGAACATGAACATCTCCCATTTCCATTTCATCGTTCCGGCTTCTGGGAACAAAATATAGAAAAAATGTCTCCTGTAGTTTTCCATGAAAGAAGAATAAGAATGATGTTTCTTATGCCAAAAGTTTTGGATGCATTCAACAAACCTTAGCATATCAGCCGGTGGAAACATAAGTACTTGCATGAAAGAATTAATTTCCAGAGGAGGAAAATGGTGGAATAAACACAATTTACACGTGAGCACAGATATGGCTATTCAGAGTGAACTTTGGTTCTGTGTAATTAAGGGATTCTTTCAAATTGGAAGGGAAATTTTATTAGGCACCTATACTGCCAACGAAAAATAATGCAAGAATATTTTGCACAAGTAAGAAGCAACGCGTAAATAATAGGCAGCTGATATAAAGATGTTAAGACTAAGTGAAATATGATGGGTAACTTATCAATGCATCAATCGAAGATAAGTTGGAGAGGAAAAGACTAAGGTGGTTTGGTCTTACAATGAAGACTACTAGACACCACAATCAGTGGCGGACTCAAGATTTGCCTCATGTAGCAGCACATTATACTAATAACCTTAATTATTTAAAAATCGAAGTTAAGCGCAAAGGCACAAACTATGGAAAATTGAATTGTAAATTTCATTCATTGGGTAAAAACCAAGTAAAGAAATGAATGCCTAATTTTTCCAAACAATCAAGATATATATTACGAACCTTAAAAGAAAAGAATAAAAAGTCCTAAATTATGTAGCCTCAAATTAAAAGTCCTTTCAATAAAATGTTACGTTTGTCGTGTAGCCCCAAATTTAATTGATGATTGGTGAGGAAAACGGTGAGGTGATGGGTGACGGCCATAGAGACGAGCGACCGGCGACGACAAAGTAAATCAAGCGTTGAGCGAGTTCTTCCTGTCAAGTTTTCTGGGTGGGTTTCTCATTTTACCACTCATTTTTGCATAAAAAATAAACTATAAATTAAAAAAAAGAAGGGATGGGGTGGGGTGGGGGCATGTTACCCCACATGCCCCTTACTCGGTTCGCCCTTGGCCATAGTAATGAAGAGATGTAGTGTTCTTCTTTATGGAATTACCAAGGGGATGTGAACACAAATTGATAAGAGATATTGAAGTAAAATGGGATGAATTTATTTAATTAAATTGAACATATTGCCCTTGACAGACCAACGGAACGGAGAAAAAGGACTTCTGTAGCCGATTCCAAATTGACTGGGACATGAGGCTCAGTTTGGTTTGGTTGAGTCTGGCTCTGTCATAATTGAGCCTTAATGCACAATTTCCTGTGGTACATGGTTATGTTTGGTTGGTTGATTGGCGATTTTGACTATCACTCGTAATCAGAAGTTGGTAAATTTTCAGGCATATATCCGAAACTTTGCTGACGAAGAAGGGAAAGTTTGGCCGGGAGGACGGAATCCACCACCAGAAGCACCTCATCTTGTTTTGACAACTCCCGACATAGAAGCTCTACGGCCCAAGTCACCAATGAAGAACCACCAGCAAATGCAGCAGTCCACTTTTCCGTCTCCAACAACAATTTCCATAACTTAAATGTCCACTGGAAATTCACAACATTGTAGCGCTCCTGCTCCGAACCTTGAAGCTTCTAGCTCTAGTTTCCCAACTCCAGGCCCTTGGGCTTTACCAGCAGAGTATAGCTATAAAGGATGAGAAGGTGGAAATATTGCTGGTGATGAAGGTGGAGGAAGCATTCAGATTTTGAAACTTAGAAGATGAATGAATATGTTGTAGTTGAACTTCTAGCATCAAATGTGCTATGACGGCTCGGATCGTGCACAACACGCATGCTGTGCACTTTTGCACACGCACACCCCGGATTGGTGTTTGTGCATTTTATTTGTGGTTCTAGACTTTTTGCTCGTAGAACTATTTCTGCAATTCATGTACTTTAAGATTCTCATGAAATTCTGTGGTTAAAAGTTAAACCTATAGAGGTTCATCAAATTTTGCACATAGAGGACCTTGGCCAATTATTGTGTTCCGAAGCGGAAAATTTCTCCATGCTCAAAGGCACACAATCTATGGTCTTATTACATCCAACATAATTGTTAGAATTTCTACATACTCAAAGACACACGCAACAAGTGTTCTTATTACATCCAAATAGAAGTGTTTGAATTTCTACATGCTTAAAGACACAATAAATGTTCATATTACATCCAACATAATTGTCGGAATTTTTACATGGGAAATGATATTGGCACTCCAAAAATTGATGCAAGCACTCCAAAATCAGTGTAATTCCAAAGTCACTTTCCTTTTTTTTTTGGAGTACCTGCATCAATTTTTGAAGTGTCAATATCATTTTCCTTTTTACACTCAATTATTATATCCAAACAGAGGTGTTTGAATTTTTACACGCTCAAAGACAAATAATAAATGTTCTTATTACATCCAACATAATTGTTGGAATTTCTACACACTCAATTATTACATCCAAACAGAGACTCATAGACACAATAAATGTTCTAATTACATCCAACATAATTGTTGACATTTCTACAAACTCAAAGACACACACAGTGAAAGTGTTCTTATTACATCCAAACAGAAGTGTTTGAATTTTTACACGCTCAAAGACACACAATAAATGTTCTTATTACGTCCAACGCAATCGTTGGAATTAGGTTTTCGCTGGTCTTCGAATTGGCATACTACTTTTGAAGATTGTACCCTGTCACTACCTCCAACAAGGTATTGATATTCTGAGTTGAGCTTCCTTCTGGTCCAACAGCCTTCAGAACAAGCTCTTTGAACTTCCCCATTTGCTCCCTCAATTCCTTCCCCTTTTCATGAGACAAAACCAATTCAAGGGCAGACATTGTGCCACTTTTGGTGACAACATCACCCTCCAACCTCACACCAATTTTCCACCCGCGTTCCACCCTCCACGCGTTTAGGTATTGATCCGCGAAGGATGGCCTCGCAATTAGCGGCACGCCTGCCACAATGCTCTCGAATACCGACTTGACCCCGCAGTGAGTTACATGTACTCCTACTGAACTGTGTGCCAGAACTTGCTCCTGAGGTGACCACGAAACGATCTTTCCTAGCTTGGTAGTTCTCTCCACGAATCCTTTCGGAAAAAACTCTTGCAAGTCAACTTTAAGTGACCAGAGAAATGGAGTGCCGGTAGCTTCTAGTGCTTCAGCCAATGCCGCAATCTGTTGAAAAATAGAAACACATTTAATTAGGACCAGAGAAAATTAAAGTTACCATTCTTATTAAGCTTGGTGGAAATTTCGCTACACTACCTCAACCGGTGGCGGTGTAACTACTGTTCCAAAGCCGATATAGGCGACGGAGGCGGGTTTGCGGCTGTCCAACCACGGAATGCATCCGTACTCATCTGAGTACGAGGAGGGCGGCGTTGACAACGATCGTAATGCATTGATCGGTCCCACTTGGAGGAACATTTTAAACTTGGACTTGAGATCTTGGTGGATTTCAGG
>BPLS01000252.1:0-52322 GCA_019656275.1 Rhododendron kiyosumense
GTCTTAAAAATCTCCAAACGGTATCGAATCCCGTTTTGGCTAACCCTATTTTGGCAAGAAGGCGGGCATTTGCAAGTTGGGCCACACTCGTAAACAAGAGACTTTTTCCTAACAATAGCACCATCCAAAGTGAATGGAATGTCGCCCCCATACCTAATGGTGCATGGACATTTCTCGAAATCCACGCATCCATTGATGCAATCGCAACCCCTAGGGACAGAGTGGTTAGACTCATACCACTCAGGGTAGATCACATTGGTAACATAATGAAACGGTGGAAGTTTCTCATCGTCCAAGATGTTGATTACGCGAACAGGCTTCTCCTCTTTTCCTTGAGAAATATCATCAGCAGCCATACTAGATAACTTCAAGACCGTAGACTTCTTTGGCATGTCAACATTTACTCCTTGGAGTTTCGGTTGCACCGCCAATCTATTCAAAACAAACTTGTAGACCAATTTTCCATACTCCCCTCTTTCTTGCCTACATTGGGTCACCGTATACAGCCCATGGTACGTATACGTTGTCTGTGACCTTTTTTTAGTCTTCAAAATAACCCTGACAGGGAGCCCAGCATCCATGCTGTTTTTCAAGGCAAGATTTCCCCGTGTAAGCTTTTGATCTTTGGGGGGCTTATCGGCAATCTTTGGATTTCCACCTTGACCAGAATATCTCAGAACATCAGAAGATTCTGCTGCATCATTGCCATAGCGACCAGACTTAACAATGCTCGTGGCGAAATTTATCCCATTTCTCTCCATGTAATCAATTCCACCTTCAAACTGACGATGGAGGCCTATAACAACGAGTTCAGCCCGAAATTGGAATTTGTCACCAATTTCTACCCCCGGGACAGGTCCTGATAACTTTTCAGTATTTACCCATTTTTGTTGCTCTTTAAGAAGCGTTGCAGCTTTCACACAAAAGTGCGGCTTTCTTTTTCCCTTCGCCTCTACCTCATGTTCATTTGAAAGCATCGTAAACATCTCTTTGAACAGATTCAAAACTTCCCTCACTTTACAAGGAGTCACATCTTTGTTGATTTTCACATAAGGAACAACACTAAGATCATTCGGTTTTCCGCCCACAAGAATAGGGTTCTCTATTTCTTTGTCCTTAAACAGTGTGTCCTCACATGGAATAACAGATTTCTCCTGAGAATATTCTTCGATATCCTGATTCTGCAACAAAACTGAATCATCCTGTATAACTATATATTCCGAAGTTTTTCCTCCTCCAATGCTCTTAGTGTCTGTTTCACAGCGAACAGAGTTGCTGCGGATTTTATCCACCATTTCCTTCAAAGCATTCCCTTCGAGCTGGTTCTCGAAACCATTCCCATCTTGAATTGGCACTTCTTCTTGTTTCCCATCAGTTCTTTTTGTGTCAACTACTGGCATTTGTTCCACACTGCACTTATTACCCAAAACCTTATTGGAATCCGATGTACCATTTCGCTTTCCAAGACATAAAGGAAAATCACGATAGGTAGTGACCCCCTTCCGGATCTTTGGCGATGGATATTTACGAACACACGGAAGAGTGTGAGATGAGAATGTGGAAATATCTAATGTAGTGATTGGTTCCGCCTTGGTTATGTTTTCCAGTACATCAATCGGTTTAGGCTGATCAGGGGTTTTAACGAACATTTCGACATCATTGTCCACTGTCACCCATTGCCAAAGAGCTTCTTCAACATTGGCATTTGACAACATGGGCTTAGTAGTTTCGCATTCCATATCATTTGGTTCTGATTTTTTGACCGGTACTATATTCCCCTCTTCACCAACTTTTGAATTTCTGGTTGATCTTGCATCCACTCGAGGAGCATGATCACCCAAGTATGGAGGGATCCGATGGATGGCGGTAACCTTTCGACACTTGTAGTCGGGGGGATAGGCGCTGAACTTTGGAAGTTTTCCCGAAAATAGAGTCATTTTTGGCAGTGGAGCTTCCCCTTCAAGATGATCCCAACGAACAACGGTGATTACTCCCGGAACTAGGGTGGAAAGAAAAAGTCAAAAACGATCTCATTACATTTCAACAAGTGAACCATCTCATTACATTCAACCAGGGAATTGAAAACAGAAATGCGTAGTTATACTGCATAAGCACAAATGCAAGCAGAAAAACAAAATAAAGGGATCACAAATAAGAGTCTGATTTTGTTCATCCATTTAACCCACGGACAAGGAAACAGACATCACGCGGACAAGTCATTTCTTTGAATTAGGGACATGTTGAATGTAAAATGGATTTGTAGTATAGATGTATGTTATGAATTTATATAAAAGTCAAAAACATTATTTCTATCAAATGAAGAACTATACTATGAAGATACAAATCAGTGGTCCACATACAAGTATACACGAACGTATCTTTGGAAATTTTCACTCTGGGCTAAGTTTTTTAAAATTATACTTTAACCTTTTAACGTGTCATTAGCATGTTCAAAGAGTGTCACCAATGTGTCATAGAGTATCAAGTCTGACTAAAAGAAATATTTAGTAAAACAATTGGACAATTGTTTAAGCATGTTCCGGAGATTATCGAGTAGTGTCCATGACCGAAACGTGTCGGACATGGATACCTAAGGCCGGTAGACATGTTTGTGCTTCTTAGTGTAGCACACATACGGAAACATATACAAAAACGAAAGGGAACACTGATACGGATACGAGACACGATATTTATCAAAAAATAGGGACACAAACAACCTTTTTTGGTATGCAAACCTAAATCGTTACTACAGATGTCTGCGGGTCAAGTTCAAATCCACCTGACACCCAAACCGAGCATTTTTGAGTTTTGAAAAGAACTGGGCCCGATTTCGACCCAAGAACACTTCGAAACCAAACAAATTGGGTCCTTCGAGTTGTAGATGGATCCAGTCGGTTTCCTCGTGGACCATTTTTGTCAAACAATATAAAATTTCTCTATTGAAAGATAAAATACAATTGAGAATGCCACAACAATATCGCCGAAGGCATATCAAAGAGGGGGAAAATGATCAAGACAAAAGGCATTATTGGTGCATTATCAACCCTCCGTGTATGAGATTGCTTTCTATATTTAGGTTTGGACTCCTATCAAATGCATTAAAATTTTTTTTTTGAATAGAGCTTATTTTGAAGTTATAAATGTTTTAGTCGTCATAGAAGTCATACTATTGTGGGGGGCACGACCCTAAGTGTGTCCGCAGAGTTTCTTGGCATGTCCCATTGCAAAAAATATCGAAATTAAGTAGATAAGCCAATTGGCGTGTCCTATACGTGTCCTCGTGTGTCCTTGGCTTGTCACTTGTCATGGGGTTTCTTAAATGAATAAGGCGGCCCTAGGAGTGTGAATGCTTTGTAGGCCATTACTCTGGCTGGTTTGGCAAAATAAATCAAAGAGACTTATTGTTTTGTATTTATTTAATTTTTTTTTCCACATTTGTTAGTTTTGCATCAAATTTTTGTAAATTATTAATTTATCTCGACGAGAGGAATCGAAAAAGTAAAAACTTTTGATTTTTTTTTTTGATTAGTCAACTTTTGATTGAAACTCATAATTTTTGGAATAAAGACGAAAATAAGTCAAAAAGAAGTGGACTTAATTTTTGTTTTTATTCAAAAAGTATAAAGTATTAAGAATTCACAAAAGTATGACGCAAAATTAACAAAACGGGATTTTTTTTTAATAAAGACAAAACAAATATCACTTTGACTTTGTTGTTACTGCCCCGGGGTCTGCTAGTGTTCAACCCAACACAAAATTTGTTGTCAGTATAGAAACACACACGCAAAGAATCAACCGAAAACCAGGCAAAAACCCAAATTCCATTAATTAGGTTACATTTCGGAAGTAAACGAGGAAGATACATTTCATAGTTGTGCATAGACAAACAGAAAAAATGGAGGGAAAAAAACGACTGATCTTACTGCGGGAACAAGTGCTACAGAACCACAAAGTGGAAATCAAGATGTTCATTCAAGGCAGTACACTACTTGACTGTTATTCATTTTCGTTCGTTCAAGAGAGAGAGAACTACTTCAATATTCAAGCAAACAAGTAACTACCATAAGGAACAGCAAGGAAATGAGACAAACTCATTTAAGATAGAAAAACAAATTAATTCAAGTGAAAATATGGAAAATGTTGCTTACTGCAGATGGGTCTTTCTGTGTCTGGAAGCAAAAAAACCAGAGAGTGAACTAACTAACTAGGGTTATTAACTGGGGGTTTTGGGGGGGAGGGGCGGTTTGGGAGGTGTGGGCGCAGGGTCGGCCTTTATAGATGCCCAAGGCTTAGTTTTAAGAATGGTGCCTAAAGGCATAAACGCTTGACAATTTTTACTAAAAAAAAATTAACATTCACAATACAAGAAAGTCAAAATTATAATATTAAATCTCATTGACTAATACTTCCTCCGTCCATTATTTATAGTCCGGTATTCCATTTTAGGCTGTCTCTTAATAAGTGTCCATTTTGTAAAGTTAATAGGTAAAAATTGATAAATTGTCTATTTTGTCCCTAAAAGTAGATTCCATTTTGAAAAGTAAGTGAGTAAAAGTGTAATGATGATGGGTAAGTAGGGAAGTAGAGAAAAAAGTTGATGTGAAGGTATAATGATGATGTCTTTTTAATAAGTTGGAGTTACGAAGCAGGACAATTAAAAAGGGACGGAGGGAGTACATGTATCTATATTTCAAAATTTGAAATTTTCTTTCAAAACAAATTTAATTTTAATTCCGATACTTCTTGTTGTTAAAGCATCCAACTCCAAATCAATTGGCAAAGAGTGGAGAGGCTGTCCAGACTCATATACTAGTTTTGGAGAAGATAATTAATCAATGTGGGACAAATTTCAACACTCCCTCGCACGTGCGACCCCTCACTCGCACATGGAGAGGTAAACAAAGGATCTGTAACACACGGATCACAATAAAATAAAGTGCAACTATGGCACAAACAAAGGGAAAAAACCTCCGAAAGCTTAGCTCTGATACCATGTTAAAACATCCAACTCCAAACCAATTGGCAAAAAGTGGAGAGGCTGTCCAGGTTCGTATATTAGTTTTGGAGGAGATAATTAACCAATGTCGGACAAATCCAACAGTTGCCCACGTGTTGCTTTCACGTGCAATCCCTTTGTGAGCAAGTGGAACAGTTAGATTAGAGGGCTTTATAGGTGAATACTTTGCTAATTGAGCCTTTGCTCTATCGATATGGGACAAACAAATTGCAAAACAAAACCTCCCACCTATAATATTACATTGTTAGTTGAAGGAAACAATGAAGGTAAAGAATTTTGTACTCCTGCCTCAACACCAATGCTCTAGAGACTGGGCCTTATTTCTGAAACTTCGATTGGGCCTTTCCTAAAAAGAGTCCTAATCAACCTAGATACTAAAAGAAATTGGGGTGCCCTAAATATTGGGCATTTTGGGGATGCCCAAGGCTCAGGCTTTGTGCCTGGGCCGGCACTGCGGGGGTGGGGGTGGTGTGGTAAAGAGTCTGAGTTTCTTGGGGCGTGTGAGAACAGCTTTTGGCACCAACAGTGCTACTTGCACATATTTTTGTGCACATATTATGCACATATATTTTTTTGGCGCTCATATCGGGGTTCCACAAAATGATCCGAACTGTTTATCTTTTTTAAAATATTTTTTGGAGAATTCCTATAAAAAATCAACTCCAACGGATATCGGTAAGAGTTTTCTCAGAGATCGTAGAGTAAAACAGAATGATTCACCCTACAATTTCTGAGAAAGCCCTTGCCGATATCTGTTGGAGCTAATTTTTTACGGAAACCTTTCAAAAAATATTTTAAAAAAGATGAACGGTTTGGATCATTTTGTGGGATTCCAATATGGGTCCCACAAAAATGTTTGTGCATGATATGTGCACAAAAAATCTGTGTGGAAATCATTACCGTTTTGGCACAGGCATTTACTTTCGTGGGCTCCGATATGTTTTGTGTCGAAAACCTCTGTACCAAGGAATTTTTTGGTCGTTACTTTGTTGGAAAGTAAACTTGATTTTAGATAATTATGGATTTTAAAAAATCGTGGAGACACATGATACAAGAATAAGTGTGGTTCATGTATGGAGTTGAAGAGTCTAGTTGGAGTATTCATGTATGTAGGCAAAGAGTCTATCTAGTAGTTTGTGTACTTGGTAAGATTCATGTATATAGAGTCTATAAATACCTATATAATCTAGTGATTTTAGGTGTGGCTAAGGTGCGATGGAAAGTAGAAGAGAGTGATTTAAAAGAGTGGAGTTGAGTAGAGTGATGAACTATTAGAAGTAATCGAGTGTGATAAAGATTGTTGAAGAATTTTATTATAAGTTGTGTGTTATTTTCTCCCTCACATCACTCCTACTTATTTAAGTGTATTTGGCCCATCACGACTTTCCAACATACTTTTGCGGGGTTTAATTTTTTCTATTCCGAAAATCATTGGCCTCGTGATGAGGAGTTTTTCGATGGTTGGAATATGCAATTTCTTTTTATGTTTTAAATTCAACAGCAAGAAAACTCCAGAAAACTCCTCGGTACAGATAGACACAGAGAAGTATTCTTTTCCCTCCAATCGGAGATAGGAATGGACGGGCCAGTAGGCAATATGGGCCCAAATTTCTTTTAGAGGCCCCTTGGGTTGGAAACAACACACCGAGCATACCTTTTTGTCGGCCTACCCATGGATGGAATTTGGTTATTGGGTCAAAGACATCCAATGACACAATGGCATCTTTAATAAGTACAATACTATTTATAGTATTTGGAAATCAAGAGAAATCATAGAATGAAGTTTTAAAAATTAGGCATGGAAGAAATTTATTTTTTATCCAAAATTTGCGCATCTTCTCATAGTTCCTCTCTTTTAGGAAGAAAATCAGAAGTTAAGTATTGGCTAGTTTTATATAAGTTTGATTGACAACTGACAAAAAAGGTTGAACTACGACGGAGAGCAAGAGAAGAAAAATAAAAGCGGAATTGTGTCACTAAGATGCGTTATTGTCAATGATAAAATTATACTGTAGGCAGCGGGTTGTTCTTCTTAAATTTTTGCTTTGGTGTTAATTTTATCTTTTCTAAGTTTTTATTAGATTCAAGTTAAACTTTTTAGATTGGTTATTCACCTCAATGAAAGGAATACAAAAAGTACAAAAAACACTAAAGACAAAAATTACCAAACAATTTTCTTTCTTCTTTAGTGTTGTCTTTCGGTAAATAATTTTATACTTTTCTGATTCTTCTTGTCGAGATGATGAATGATTGATTAAAAAACAATGACAAAAACCTAGACAAAAATTACAAACAAAACTAATTAATACCAAAAAAATATCAGAGAAAACATTTAGGAAGAACGTGCATGTTAAGCAATTAAAGAACAAAGATTGCATTTTTTAGTCCCTTTGCCACCAGTGATTGATGGCTATTGTGTCTGATCCATCCATATCTAATCCAATTCTTACTCTGAACAGATCGCCGATTCGAAGATTTGTTCGGGAAAATGACGGCTAAGGATGTGTTTTGATAATTAATACCCGTCAAGAACATTTTTAGCATTAACAAATATTCTTAGCTTGTCCTTGGCGGGTATTAATTATCAAAACACATCTTGGACCGTTATTTTCCCGATTTGTTCAGGGACCAGGTGGATTGTTTTCTAAAAAAAAACTTCGGGAATTGGGTAGGAAGCGGGGTTATGTCTGCCCCTGCTCAATCTACATATATGAGTATAAGTAATGACAGAAATATAACCTTATAGGGAGAAAACTGTAACTTGGTAGATTTAATTCCATGGCTTACCTGTGATCTACTAACTTTTCTATTGTTCTTTTTGTGATTTCAAAAGGATCGTTAACCATTATTTCTTTCTGTTATTGGTATTGTAAAGTTTTACAAAAATGACATATACTATATACACACCCACACACTTGTGTGTGTCAGCTCCACACACTTGTGTGTGTCAGCTCCACACACACCCTGTACACATCTAATGTGTGTGGATGTATTTAAGAGTGTAAAGTGAGTGTGGTTGTAGCATTATTAAAAGCATTATAATAAGTGACTTTTGTGCAATGTACGGGTTACAATGAAAATTCAAAAGAAGAGAATCAAATGGAAAGATCAAGGTTTTGAATCAGGTCTCTATCGGCTAGTATCAGCCAATACGTACCGATATTGTCCAAATTTAGTACCCTACTCTTCTAATTTTATTCAGGCCATTAGATTATACAAAGATGAAATCTCTATTTCTTTTTTTAAAAAAAAAATCTCAGATCCCCAAATCCCCGTGGAAATCTTCGTTTCCCGGATGGCAAGGGAATGGAGGGACATGGATAGTAATATCCTGCCCCGATCAGCCCCACTGCCAACACTATTTGCAACAGCATAAAAGGAGATACTTAATGTATTGTAATTGAGTCACTACATTAATTTTCTTTGGGTCGTATCGTGAATGTGTGAGATTTCACGTCAGTAATAGCCACCCTTAAGTTGCTGCCTTCGTGTGTAGAGGCATGTTATTGTGTTGTGTCATAAATAGTCAAGTCACTTTTGAGGATAAGTGTAATGACTTGCTTCCGCCCAGTACAACATTATTCGCTTTGACTGCTACGCGCAACACACGGTCCTATACCCGTATGTCCAATTGGCCAATGCAACGCCTGAGTTGCCCCAGGAAAAAGGACTTGTACAATGGGAGGGTTAATTGGTCTTATATATAGACCACAACTCTACTTTCACCAACCAATGTGAAATGTCACAATCTTTTCCGCTCAGGAACACACGTCCTCGTGTGGAGTCGAAATTTATCCACTCTACTTTCACCAACCAATGTGAAATGTCACAATCTTCCCCTCTCAGTTTATCCGACATTTCTGGTTGGTACATACTCTGATACCATTTGTAATGACCTGCCCTCACGCAATTTCACCAAGTAATGTGGGATGTCTCAACAAGATCTCCCAAGTACCTAATTATATTCTACTCCCTCCATTTCATTGAGAGTCTCACTCTCTTTCTTACCATTTTTCAAATAAAAAAATCAACTATTTTCGTGCATAATTTTTCAAATTTTTTCACACTGTATTAAAGATCTCGATTAGTACTTTAATTTGGTGCGAAAAAATTCAAAAAATTTATACACGAAAATAGTTGATTTTTTAATTTGAAAAATGACACAACTTTTCGTGGTGAATTCTTAATATGGGACAGGGAGAGTATATGTAGTGGCAGAGGGAGAATAGGTAGGACAAGCGGGGGCATGCACCCCCACTCGATTTCTTTTTTTCTTTTTAATTTTAAATTTAAGATTTTAAAATGTATATTTTGTATTTTCTCTAGTTAATTGTATTTCATAATTGTATTTTCTCTAGTCGAATATCATTTTATTCTCAATTTCTTTTCCACATATTTGAACATTGTCATTATACCGGCAAAATGAGATGTCTAATGTGAAAATATTAATAGCCACCACTCACTATTTGGAACTCTCTAATGCATAATGTCGAAAATTCAAAAATATTGCCTAAACCATGCGTTATATGTTGACGGCGGATTGTGCAAACGGGAAGGAAGAAAACGTTAAAAAAAGGGATAAAAGGGTAACAGGGATAATCGCTCACCACAAGTTAGAAAGCCAACGGGATACAGATATCACCACCCGAGGATTTAACTAGGGATACAGGGCGTAGGAATCGCTCACCACTCAAAGGAATCCACCTAAGAGATACAGAAACGATGAACAAGAAGATAAATCTTCTCACAAGCCAAAGGCTATTTTAATTCAACACTCAAAACTCTTTTATTATCATTTCATTAGATTACCTATTTATAAGCATTACAAAATATGACCCATCAAGACTAGACAATTTCCAACGCTGACCTTTCAAATACCTAGACAACTATTAAACAAAAACACAATTTACTAGATAGTCAAAACACAAATTCTTAGACTAGAAATTAAAAGACATTGACTAGAAACTTAAAAAGACTCTTCGATCGACGCAATGACTTGTTAAATAATTTCAAGGACTTTGACCGACATCATATGTTTTATACTTTAACAATTATTAACAATGGGAGCAATAATGTTAAATATTGTGTGGTGAATTGCTCTTAGACTTGATCCGCTGAGACAATTCAAGTAATTCGATTGTTTTTATATTATGTGTAATTTAATATATTAAAAAATTATGTTAGATTTTTCAATTCTTAGCACAAATATTTTAACGTTGCTTAAAACGAAATTTTGTGGTTGAAATGTGTTTAAAGGTGTCTCCACTTACATAGTTTCTTGGCTACGCCACGAGTATATGTTTGAGAATCACAAGATTATGTTTGTGAATTGCATGTAGCGAAACCTTAACTATATCAAGTGGATCCTTGGGGGAGAAGAAATCTAGCGATTAATCGATATACTATATATGATCATCTCTTGGTCGGCCACCTAGTTATAAAAAAAAACTACTATAATCCTCCCTTTGTATGGATGTTTTTTAATATCTTTGAACCCTACTTCGCACAAGACAAATCTAATAAAGAAAAGCGTCGAGCTTCAATTCAACTCCGTTAGTAGGTTGAAAATAGTCATATGACCAAAAGAAAAATAAAAGAAGGAAACTTGCCTGATGGTTCTAGTTGACAACAATGAAGCGGATATCACTGGAACTTTGCCCCCGGTCGTTAGCTGCAGAATGCCGAAATTAGTAGATGTGTGTGCAAATTGATCCGGATATCCTTGATTTAACCCTCTCTCTTGATTGGGACCTTTGGGGTTTGGAAATCTTGAGAACTTGGCACCACACAAACCCCAAGGCTTAGGTATATCCCTGCTCCTGCTGCCGCTCGTGCTTCACGCAACTAAGATGTGAAATACACAAAAGTGTACAACAAGACCTAAGTAAAACTCCAAACCCTAATTGCCTTTTTATAGGCAAGAATGAATGATAGCTTATTCTTGAATCCTAGTTGTATTGGAACTCTATCGCTAATTTGGAAGCTTTTGAAACCGACTTTGATTTTAAAATTTGAATTCCATAACTAGGATTCTGTAAGGAATTGATACGGTGCGATCAGTAATAAAGTGGTCCAGTTTTAAAGTTTCCATTTGCACCAGTCATGGATGGACAGGTAGGTAACATAGATCTCTAGATGATACGTGGCGTCAGTTAATAGGAGTTCGAATTCAATAGTTGTCCAATGAGAAGAATCAAGATTGGAATCGATTACATAATGGAAATATACGGTATCCTATTGAAATCAGGAATGTTTCTAAACCGGGATAGGCCGTAGGCCTGAAGGTATCGGTTTACTTTAGGAACAAGGAAGAAGTGAGTAATTATTCGATACTCTCGGAGTATATGAAAAATATATTTTATTCTCTCACATAATATGTGAGTCTCACATGTGTCCTTGGAGGGAGTATAGTACTGTTCATATATTCTAGGAGTGTTGAATAATTTTCAAGGAACAAGATAGTTAGTATTCCTACGTGATAATCAATAAGCCAATTGCATGACGTCATTATTCCAACGGGTAATCAATACAATAATCCAATTGCACGACGAGTGGGAGCATCTCCAAGAGGTTTTAATGGACATTGTCTGTTACTCCTTCCATCCCCATTTAACAATTCATCATTCTATTTTAACTGGTTAAAAAATTAGTTATATTTTTAATCGATAATGAATTTTATATCTCACTATGAATCTTGTTTGGGATATAGATTAGTTTTATAAGACAATATTTTGAAAATCAAATAAAATATTACAAATTATAAAATATAATCAATTAAAAATTAAGTAACACGAACTCTAAAAAACTATTAAATGGGTAATGAAGAAGTATAATACATCAAACTCAAATTTCAATGTTCCAAAAGACTCTCTACTTGGCTAGGCATTTTGTCTTTATCTGCTAGTACAGAGCAAAGAAGACCAGCTATTCTCTCCCTTTTCTCCTTCCATTTATCTTTTTGCTACTCGATTTTATAAGTAGATGTTCAAAAAATTCTTTTTGATAGAGGGCAAAGATAGAGATTAGTGTTGGAATTCATTGATGAAAAAGTGAATAGGTAAAGTACATATTTGTCTCCTCTCTTTTTTTTTTTTTTTGGACTTTTTACTAGGCAAAGTAGAGAGTAGTGTTGGAGATGCTCTATACAAAACAATATTTTCTATATATAGTTCCTCGTCATTTAAAATTAGGGATGGAAACTTTGGTAACGATTCGCCAACGTGAACACGACACTAAGTTTGAGGATTTGGGTCAACCACTTTCAAACACGACACGACCCACCAACACGGAAATTAAATGATTGGAATACGAGTTAAACTCGCGTAACTCGATAAGGACACGGACAACCATATAATTTGTCGCGTCGATCTGTTAACCGGCTAACCCGAAACGACATGACACAACATGACTCAATGGCACCGGTGATGCCAACCCATTGTCCATACTTGTGTTTACTCTCTCTCTCTCTCTCTCTCTCTCTCTCTCTCTCTCATTTGTACTATATCCAACATATAGTATATATTTCTCCACGTATTCACGATCGAACCATCTTTTCAAGGCTATATATCCAAATGTGATAGCAAGTTTATTGTGACGACAATCAGTCTGCATATGCATCTAGTCCCTCAATAAGATCAAAAAATTGAACCCAAAGAGGACTAGAATATTGTCCATATATTCTCAAAGAAACAAAGAATAAATTGTCAAAACTTCGATGAAATCAGAAAAAGGACACCAAATAGGCTGTCAAAAGAGAGAGATATGTCTACTTTTTCCAATGGTCATTTCCCCCATCGACTTATACCATGTCATTGAGCTTACATGGGTTTGAGCCCGTCAATGGATTTTGCAAACCAAATATGAGAAATTCTAAGTACAAAGAAAGTGTACCCCGAAATTATTCTGAATAGGCAAATCAACGGCAAATTCGCTTTGAAGTGCATCTGTATCGTTGATTTACCTTTTTGAGGTAATTTCAGGGTACATTTTCTTTGTAAAGTCACAGCTTTAATTTATTTTACAAATTCCACAGCTAGACAGCCAATTGATGTTGGTGGGTGGATTCATCTTCAGTGCCAGAACAGCAATGGAGCTTCGGTGTGCTCCCAATAATTTGTGGAGATCCCAGCAACATCTCTCCTTGGAGATAGCGACAATAGGCGTGGAAGGTGTCGGGTGTGACGTTCAATTGGAAGCCCAGACCAAATAAGAAGTCCACCTCAAGTAGGTTCATCTCTCTTGTGCTGATTCCCCCAACCTTGGCATAGTAAGCATTGTTGTAATACCTTTAAAAAAAAAAAATTCACAATGTGGAATGTATTCAGACTATCATCTCAGCCCATACAAGACAGTACAAAACGAGAAATAGATATATTTGAGATAAATTTTGCTTTTATGTAGGCCAAATGAGATCGGAGGCCATCGATAGCTCCTTACAAAGAATGTAGGCGCACTAAGAATCACACTTAGAGTGTTCTTGGTTTGGGCCAAGCCTAGGTGCTTATTAAAGGCTTTTATTTGGGGTTTGGCCCCTAGGGTGTATTTGGATTTTGTCCCTACAGATTTTCTTTTCTTTTCATCCAACCTTTGGTTATATTCTCCTCCATTTTTCCCATCTTGATGTACCCTTTATTAAGATTTCTTAATACAACTTTGTTTGCCGATCCAGAAAAAAAAAAAACCGTCCTTAGAGCGATCTCCATCGATAACCCAATTCTTAAGCTAAACGTGGCAGAAAAAATGGCAAAGCCATTTATTCCCACATCAGTATTTATGTGCTGCAATATTTGTTCAAATTCAATGATACAAGTGATCCAAGCTGTCATTTTGGCACTATTGGTGTGTAACTTTGTCAAATATTGACAAAATAATACTTGTTACAAGTTTGTGATTTAGGACGCAATCACTAATAGCTGTAAGATGGTTGGACGAAATTCTCATTAATAAAAAAGTAAACGTCCACCTACTCTCTCTCAAATGCACATTTTGTTTTCCATTTTCTGTGGCCATGGTATATACTCCTATATAGGACTTCATTTCGACTAATAGAGTACTATAAAAAAAAAAAAAATCATTTGAACCTATACTAAAAAGATTAAAAAATTTAAAAAAAAGAGTTTAAACCATGCTAGAGAGCTAGCCCTGACAAAATAATCAAGGGACACCGTGAGTTCGGTGATTATTTAGTACTCCACGGGCCTCTACAACCACCACAGACAGATCCAGGAATGTAGTTTAGTGGGGACATCTTGTTAATCATAATGGTGAAAGTTTATTTTTCTAGTTAACCACAATAATACCGTACACAATTAAGGCATGAATTATAAACTACACAAGTCTATAATACATATTTTCAATTGAATTATGTAAAAACGAGCACAAAATCTCAGACAAAATTTTTAGAGTATGTTTTATATGAACATCGATAAGTTTTAGATTGATCGAGATAGTTTTATTAATGATATTATTTTAAAATATTGCTCTTAGACAGTTAAACATAAATACAATGAAGAAAGAATTGTTTCAAATAGACGAACAGTTTGGAAACCAACAAGTATAAATGCACCATATGACGAAATTGAAACATAAAACTAATTCTGTATGTATATTTTCTGAATATATGCAGGTGTGTATGTATATATAGTAGCACACTTTCATAAATATGCTAAATATACGAAAACATAAAAAAATTATTTTAGTTTCGAGTGGGGGCACGTGCCTCATGTCAATCAGTCCATGACCACCACACATTTCATTGGACCCCATGTAAATGCGCAGTTGTAGAGGCGCTTGAAGCACCACGTGGCAGTGGAATTATTTTAGTTTCGAGTGGGGGCATGTGTCCCATGTCAATCCATCCATGACCACCACACATTCCATTGGACCCCATGTGAATGTGCAATTGTAGAGATGCCTAAAGCACCTCGTAACAGTGGCGGTGGTCCAAGAACAAGTAGTAAGTCTGCATGGGAATCAAGCTGTCTTGGCTTTCAATGCTAATAACGAAATTGTATACATATGGAATGTGATGCTCTATTTTAAATTATTGTTTACCCAATCTATGGAATATCCAGGTAATCTCTATTGATAGACAGAGTATGAGGGCACACCCACATGATCTTAGCTGGCCCTGTCTCATTATCCAGGTAATCTCTGTTCCTTTTTTCTTTGATTTGTAAATGACTTCTACATATATACAAATAAATATATAGTAGTCTTCTTTATTATTATTCTTTTTATATGATCACAATTCACAACAGAAACAGAAACTACACAGAAAGGCAAGTCATATGCCAGAATATCCTCTAAACCGGGTGGAATGCAACCCATATCCTACTTAAGCATTTCGTCGCAATCTGCTCTATTTTTTTTTCATGGCAGCATCATTGAAATGAAAAAAAAATGGCGATTTGAGTCTGGAAAAATATAATTTGATGGCCGTAAAAGAGAAATAGAAATTAAGAAAGGAATTTTAAACCTATAGCTCAAATAAATGAAGACAGAGGATCAAAAAAACAATCGAAGACAAAGAAAAATGGACTATCGAATTGACGGCAAAGATCTAGAAATAATTTTTTTCCCACATAGGCTAGCGAAGCTCAAGGGAGAGTAAGAAGAGAGAGAGGAACTCACATATCATCCATGAACTTGGCAGAAACCAAGACACTGGTGATTATCAAGCGATGCACATTGAATGAATCGATGGGCAAGAGCGGCTGCCGCTGCGCAAACCGGTCCAGATAAACGTAGGCCACCACGAAACACGACGGGCTGCAGTTCGCGTACTTGAATATCCTCTCCAAGTAACTCTGGACGGAGATTGTGGGCCTGGTAAGCCCATCAAACACAGAGATCTTTCCCCCACGGCCTGTCTCGAGCCGACGACCGAGGTCGTTCGACTCGGCAACTCTCTCGAGAAGGGAAGAGAGCAGTCTTATGACTCTGGGCATGATTATGGCCTGGGGGGTCTCGAGCTCGGCCATTCGGTTAATATTGTTTGTTTGGGTGTCTAATGTGAATATACTATTTATAAAGTCTCGAGTACATGGAGTATTTGGTCAGTTGCATAATTGGCTGTTGATGAGCTGGTTTAAATTTAATGGAAAATGGAGATACAATTTGCCTTTTGGGTTATGACATGAATGTAATTGGCCAGGTGGGATATAGCTTTTCTATTATACTTTGGCGAGTCTTTTAGGTAATCATCCATTCATGGTAGATCTGTGTCCCTAGCTACAAATTGGTTTTTCCTCTCTCATCAATTAATATATATGGTAGTACTTGAGTTGATCAAGTGGGATTTTGAAGTTAAGCAATGCTGCGAGCTTGCTACATACGATTATTTTGTGCAACTATGTGTTGGATGTCTGACAGGTGGGGTCCATTTTACAATACATTAAAAACCAATTTACATATATAGTATCCAAAACACGAGCACCAAATATGGTCGATCACCATGGGTTTATTGTTTGATGTAATTTGGTGGCATTAGTATTACTAGCATGCAGTAACTTGGCTTCTAAAAGAAGGAAAGTTATCTAATGGTTTAGCCACTTTCTAGTGGTTTGTGTAATTAATCCTTGTGAGTGGTAATAATGGAAATGGTTTGGCATGCACCAAAATGGGGTGATATCAAATAATGGAAATCGTTTGGACTCCCATCACATTTGCTTCAAATTTGGAGATGTCAAATTTCTTTTAAGATTGATATGACAATTTGACACCCATCACATTCTTTCTAAAAAAAGACGCCACTCTAATTTGCATTTGACATTTGATGCCAATTCTGAAGCAAATTGGTTTTGTCAAATGCATCTATGTGAGATTTGACTTTGCATTTAAAGGTACGATTGCATATATGATATCAATTTTGACAAGAGAGATTCCGCATAAATTTGAATCCTCCGTTTGAGATTTCTTAAGTTGAGTAAAAGAGTAAGAATCTGGACTCTTTTCGGTCCATCAGAGAGTATAGTCGAAAATGTTAAAAAATGGTTGGAGTCGTACAACAAGGTCCACCTTTGTGATCAAATTCGCAATGCTTCCCACACATTTGACCAAATCCACCACTTAACGGGAGTGAAATCAAATTCAAAGAATAAAAATAACATCTTTAAATCATGTTACCCTACAAAAACAGAGCTCATTTGATTTTGGTTTATTGAACTATATATTTATATATTGTGTTTCATATTTTTTGTTACTCTCAGTTTTCCAAAACAAAGATTTTTTTTTACTCCCACTTTATAGAATGCATAATATATGCGCGTAAGTAGGCCAAAATACCTGATCATCGGAAAAAAAATTGCAAAATATCTCAAATATGTAGCTTCAGACCGAAGTGAGTTTCTTCTTGATTATGCAACAACAAACATAATGGAATGCTCTACTGCGTTTAGTGTAGATTGTAATCATCACATTGCCATTATCCCAACCTAAATTAATCATACTCCAATAGACTACAGTGATACACACTTGATATATACTGTATCTCATAATAATTTCCTTGAACTCGATGGATTATTATTTTTTTAATCACGATGGAAGTTGCACCTTCTAAATTATGGGGAGCCCATACTCAGCGTTGGGTCCGTAAACAAATCGAGCAGCTCGTGAGCTCGAGCTCGAGTTTTTGGCTTGTTTAGTAAACAAGCCGAGTGGAGTTCGGCTCGTTAAGAGAGGCTTGGCTCGATTAAAAAGGATCGTTTAACAAATAATTAAGCTCGGCTCGTTAAGACTTGAGCCAAGCTTGACTCGGCTCATTTACAACCCTACAGTTAGCATTGCTGAATGAACCAATGTATGCATATTGATTCAGCTCTTTAATCAAAAATTCATTTGAGATCGGTTTATTTCATAAGCAGATCAAATCAATCATGAAGTATATGAAATGTATTATTAAGTTGATAAATCGATCTTAAACGAAATTGATGAGCTCGATACACCTTTGCTTTGTTTAAGAAGAGATCAACTTACTTAACAAATTAACCAGACATGAAAACATTTTCGTAAGCTCGTTTAGGGTAGAAACACGCACTGGCTAACTTGAACAACGTAATTCCCAGCTCGTTAACATTACATGGTAAGAAATAATAATAAGTTCAAATTTTGGGAAGATCATGGCATTAGCTTTTTTTCTCCGGTTTAATCATGTCATTTGTATTTGATAATCGCGGTTGTTGGTGATGTTAGAATTAAGTTGGTTAACCACCGAAATCTATCATTAACCCTTTTTTTTTTCTTCATCAACTAGCTAGGCTAACAATGTCACCCCAATTCGGGTTTTACTCACATCTCGAATGAATTCAAGAACCTATTTGAAGAAATTCTAACCGCTAGTTAGAATTGTTTGTGGGTTTTGAACATCTACAATGGAAGAATCTAATAAGGATAACACCTACATATATTGGATTGAGCTAATTTTTCATAAAGCTACTCAGGTTTTTTTTTTAAAATTATTAAATGGCTCAAAATTTTCGTTCGGGACCTGTAGTGGGTCTCGGATTGCCGTCGGTGCAAGATCAATAACCCTCCGGTCGGTGGCCATAGGATTTTCGAATAATAAGTACTTGGCCAGGGACTTGGAAACCTTGCAAATTCTACTGGTGGCTTTTAATCTGCTCCAAGTACATAAATCTGTGTCTATCTGTATGCCTGTATCTAATTAGTAAGTAAATATTATTTTCTTTTTTTAATTGTAAACTTCCAAGAAAGATAGATGCAAATTCTGATTAAATAATACAAGGAAAATTCTAAGAACAAATTTGGAATGAACTATAGAAAAGTACAAAGCCGGCCGAACAAATTGGCACATGAGTGGTGTTCCTCTTTCCAACCACGACGTCCCATGTGAGAATCATGTGAGTGTCCTTTATGAAATAACAGCTCCTCATAAATTTTAATTTATTTTAGGAAATAAATTATTTTCTTACATCACACCTTCCTATATAGTACTATATAATTGTGGAGAACCACTATAACAAGCCGATCATATACTAAATTACAAAAAAAAAAAAAAAAAGAAAAAAGAAAAAAAAAGTAAATAACATTTTGCACCCTTTTACTTTTTCTTAACTCTTACTATTGTGAACCTCGAAAGGCCGATTGCATTGGTCTACACCTAACAGGCAAAGCGTTGATGTGTATCTTTTGCTCATATATATTTACATTTATGAAGTGACATGAAGAAGCCGTGTGCGCCTCAATTTTTTTGAAAGTTAGGCGGATGAAGGGCGTACGTTAACACTTGACCGAAAGTGTAAGGCTGGCTGAGTGATGAAATTGGAATGTTGACGATGGTATAGGGCACATATGCATAATTTCCTGCTGAAGAAAGAAATTGTCGTGACGTGTGAAGGAATTGAATATTGCATATAGCGCGCCGTATGGTCCAAATTCCCTGAACATGGGACAATAGCTTTATTTTGTTAACAACTGTTCCCAGTAGGACCGAGATTTTGATGCGTCGCGGACTAAAGAATCAAAGGCGCGCGCACACACACACACTAGACACTACCGACAGAAGAGAGAGAGAGAGAGAGAGAGCGAGAGAGAGAGAGAGAGAGAGAGAGAGAGAGAGAGAGAGAGATCAGTAGTTCGTGCTACACATGTTGTGAAGGAATGGATGCACGTTCTCTGTTCTAGATGGTTATAGTTACGGAGGAAGCTGTGCTAAGTAGACCATAAATGTGCATCAGAAATTTATAATGTCTGTTACTCATTCTTTTTGTTAACTACGCTGCTAGTTTTTTATAAAGGAAATGGATCCTCTCCGGTCCATAATTTGGACCGAAGGAGACAGTCCTAATCGGATTTATTCATTTGCTACAATTGACAGTTTGGATGTATTCTTACCGATTAAAGTGTATGAGAAAATCCGAACTATTGAATTTACCAATGGACGGTCTCAATCTGGACAGTTTTGTCTAGTCCAAACCATTGGACTGGAGAGGAGCCGGACCCTTTTTATAATACAGGTGTTTGGGCCATCTTATATGCTGTTCAACTAATCCTGAGGGACGAACCCCACCGCTCTCTAGCGGACATTCCAATTAAAGTCAGAGCAAAGTTTTGTATGAACTGGCTCCAAAGAAGTTAATTGCACCTAAGAGGTTTCAAATTGAGAAAGCAATCCCCTGGAGTTACGCAATGGTGTACTTTGAAATGAAATGATACTTATAGTTTTTGTGCACTTTGAAAGTATATGATAGTTATAGTTTTGGAGAATGATATACTTACAATTTTGGAGATTGATGGACAAGTAAAAGCTTGAACATATTTGAATTTGAACAATCTGCAACTCACAAATTTATTGGAAATTATAGTAGCTTCGGGTCGGTTTACAGACCGAGATCCCCTGTCCGACTCCAATCCAGACAGGGGACTATCCCATCCCTCTTGGTCGTTGATCTCGCAAAAATCAACAGCTGAAATGTGCCAAGCCAAAACGACGTCGTTTTGGAGCAAAAAGTGTTCGGCACATTTCAACCGTTGATTTACGAGATCAACGACCGAGAGGAGATCGGACAGGCCCATGTCCGGATTGAGGTCAGACAGGGGATCTCAGTTCTCCGTTTACATGGCCTTGGATTGGGGCTTGTTTGATAGCCCGAAGAAGAAAAGTCGCAGTTGAGATTCTGATTTCAAAATGAGCAATGATACAAACGTAATTTTAAAACACAATTCCGGACACAACTAGAACTGTATCTAAAACTGTTCAATGCATGGAATTCGCATACATCCGACGGTTGCCTTATTTCTAGAAGGTGTACGTGTTCCAAGTTTTTTTGTTCCAGTATAAAAGATTGTGTATTGCGTAACAGACAGAGATCAAAAGTTGTCATGAATCCAACTTGTCTATTAAAACATCAGCACCAAAACCTGTGTTGAAGGTAATTCAGTCTCAAATGAATTGTTTTAAACAGTGAGTTCTACATAGTTTTAGTGGCTTATCACATTGAGCAGGAAACGACAAAATTGAAAACCATTTCATTGCAGCATTGAATCCGGACAATTGAAGAATCAAATACCCTTTTTTTTTTGGTAGTGAACGTGTGAAATAAGATTAAACAGAAAAGATAAGTTTGGAATATTTAACCCATACGTTGTCTTCTTGTAATTGAAATAACACCACGATAGTGCAACATAAAAAAAAAGTAAATCCTAAAACATGGGTGAGAGCTTCCTTGGCAAGAATATCCTCACATTTGTTTTCCTCTTGATAGACATGGCTAATCTTCAATCTTCACAGATGTAAACTTCTCCAAAAAGTACCTGCATTGTGAGACTAAATTACACAAAGGGCGAAAATCTGAAATCTCATCAGGTATTTTTGGAATTTGGGCTGCATCCACACAAACTTCGACTCGGTTCCAATTGTAATGTAGGCTGTAGAGCTAAAGATAGCCCAAAGTTAGTTTTAAAAAAAAAGATAGCCCAAAGTTCTTCTGCAAGAATCACATACCCTTCAGCTCTCTTTCTTGAGCATGTCCCGTATGAGCTTGTACAACACAAGTCCAAAAGCCCAATCCAATACCCATATTTGTAACTAAGAGATTTTGAACCCAAATCAACTTGAAACTATCCTAGACCAGACCTCAGAGGCCTTAGAGAATAAGCCGCGAGCTCACAAATCTTGAGTCCCGATTCTCATCTTGACGAACACCACTATCCTAGACCAGACCACAGAGACCTTAGATAACAAGCCGTGGGCTCGCAAATCTTGAGTCCCGATCCCTACCTCGTTGTGGTGTTCGGTAACGGTGAGTGCAAATCTTGAATACTGATTCCTACCTCGTTGAGGTGTTCGACTAAACTTGGCTTTCTCAATTCTCATTTATCTTTACAACAAATACACCTCCACCCGCAGGTTCAAATCTCCCCAACTTCGTTTGGATATTCTCTCCTAGAAAGGTTTTTTCTTTCTTTTGTTTCTTCTCTATGACGGGACTTATTTTTTGTATTGATTAAGTTGCCTGCATATATTATCTCAAGTTTATACTTTGCATCTCTCTGATCAATTGAAAAATCTTTCAATATTTTACGAACACTACAAATTTCAGAAAAGATGAAATCAAAACAAGACCGTGTTTCAAACTTGAATATGAGCCTGGCCGTGTTTCGAACAAACCCCTATCTACCTCTTCACATTAGGTAGGTTGTATTCTGAGTACAACAATTTACCCAAAAATCTTGTATGCATTTCACACAATTTGGTGATTCAATTTTCGTAAACGTAGAATTTTTGCACCCCCAATCCATACTCAATGTAAAACATTATATACATCATCAGAAGAATAGCATTCTCATCCACAACCTCTAATAAGTTATGTCCAATGGTGTCCTAAGATTTTTTCATTTCTTCATCACTTGACGATTTCTTCAGAAAGCTAGAAAGAAAAACAGTAAATCAAACCGAACAAAAACAACTTGTAAACTCCTCAGCAACTCAAAAGTGCTCCCAATTTATTATGGGTACTGATTTTCGCGCTCCTTCGTTTACTGCAGGCGCTCCACCTTTTTGGTTTTTACACTGTGGTGTTGGCAGCAATACCACAGTGTAAAACGAAAAAATGGAGCGCCTGCGGTAAAATTTGGAGCGCGAAAATCACTATCCTTTATTATACGACAATTCTCCCAAATTATTGACTAAAAGAATTTTGGTTGAAATATATTTAGTTTTCCAAAACACACCCTTTCGAAAGTATAATAACTTCAATTATTAATGTACCCAACTCAAAGCTAAGAGAGTATAATTGAAACCTTGCCCCCTTTTTTTTTTTTTTTTTGGTGATTTCTAATTATGAAAAATTGCACACAAAAAAAAAAAAATTGGGAGAGCCCAAAAAGGAAAAATTAGCAAACAAAATGGTTTATCTACCCAGTATCATTAACTGAACCAGAGGATTCAGAAGCTAATCTTTAACATCACTCGACTGTTAAAAGTCTCAGATCAAGTGTTGGATTATGTTACAGTTGCTTCATCCTTATCCAAATTGAATTAAACACAATACCTAGCAAATCAAACGAAAAAAATTCTTCAAATTTTTGGATCACAAGATACTTAGCAAGAAAAAGAACGCAGAAGCTTCCAATCTAACAAATTGGGGGAAAAAAGAGATTGCTCAGTCGTGGCTAGTTAAGTATTAGGTTCGATTCTGCCAGCAATTCTCCTCAACTTTAGTGTCAGAAGAGGGAGCTTATTATCCTCATCGCAATCTCGAATCCCCAAAACACAAAATAGACGAATTCAAATACTAATATAATTAAATTACTATAGACAGAACCATATATAGATACGAGTGTATGTTGCGAGACAGAGAGAGAATCGCTCAGTTCAGCGGGGTAGTCGACACGCAAATTTCCCTAGAGAGAGAAACCTGCATTCCGGTCTGTTGAGCTTGAATTTCATGTGGTCATCACCGCGATCTCTCTCCAATTTCAACACATGATGAATAAAACAGAAGATATGGAGTTGGATTAAGGAATAAAGAACAGCGATAAAGAAAAAACCCTAGCAGAAAATGTGATCAGTTCTTGTTGAAGTATTTCTCAACCACGGCATTAGACCGATCGCTTTGCTATTATTTATAGGCGCTCGGTTAGGGTTTTCTCAACCCCGGGGAATTACACTTTTGTTCCTGCAAATATATTCCTTTTTGCTTGCTTCGTCCCTCAAGTATTAATTGCATCGATTTTATCCCTCACCTGTTACTTGATCTTAACGAGTATAGTTGGAAAATATGGTCCAAATTGGAGACACCAATCCACCAAATACGAGAAAAATTTCACAAATTCAAGTCCCATGAATTATAATATGTTCACGGCATTTTGATCCCGACGGCTTTTTTCGAACATATATAGAAATTTATTGAATAATTAGTTGGCAAATGTGATGGGAGAAAGTTTCGTGGGCGGTGTGTGAGACCGTTTCTTTCACAATTTGAACTTAAGTTGCTAGTAGATTTGAAAAGATTTAAATATGCATAATGGAGAGACAAAATAGATGTTGTAGAAAGTCCATTGAAAAAAGAAACAAAACTTAAATAGTTCATGCATAAAACTCAAAAGTGTAATTAACCTACTTGAACTATCTCGTTTTAAGGGTTTGTTTGGGATGCGACATGTGCAGGACCACTCTTCAAGGTTGTAGTGCTACCGATTCGATCGTTCATTTAGGAAACGGCACCTATCCGAGCAAAAATGGACAGCCGGATAAGCCGCCCTACAACCTTGTAATAAATCACAAGAACCCCTACTCCCTGGTAGGACTACACAGGGCAAAAATTTAGGATTCTTAGGAATGTTACAATAAGAAAATGTGTGATCGGACTCGACCAGGTGGCGCCCTCATCTGAAGCCTATCTACCTCTTCCCACAAGACTGAGGCCCAAAGCCAGAGGCGGACCTTAGTCTTGGCTTCTTCGAGAATTGCAGTCGCAAATAAACAGAATCTCCATCGTGCTCGTCTATCTTATAGCCTGTGCAAGACACAGAAGTTCAATATTGATCTACAGGCATTTTCAGTAACTCAATTGCGGTAAATGAATACCAAGTTCAATAGAAATTTAAGAGGAATAAACTAACTTGAGTCTTAAACATGATCATGGTTCACCCTTTTTTTCTCTCATATTCCCATAGTGTATATGTATGACTTACCAAACTCTATGTATTAGTACAAACAAAAACAATCTCTTATGTACATATTTACATGTAACGCATTGATACTGCCCTGAGCAATAACCTTCTACATGCACTCACTCCCCATCCTCGCTCAGTTATGGAGAGTACGAATGGCAACGGGGCAGGGTGGGTTTTGGCATACTCCGACCCCGACCTGAAAATTATTACCCAGCCCCGACCCAACCGAGTATTTTTGGATACCCCCATTTCCGCCCCGATCGGGGAACAGGTTTACCTACCCCGCCCCGTTTCGTAAGAAATTAAAAAATTGTTAATCTAAAAGTAAAAGAAAAGAAAATAGTTATAAATAAAGTGATTGTTTAGTATAATGGTTACCTTCTAGGTGGGTGCTTGGCAGGGGATATCGGGGTCCCATAATTAGCCCAGTAGGAGCTAATGCTCATATTGAATACTCAAGGCCCAACCTTCTAGGTGGGTTCTTGGCATGGGATATCGGGGTCCCATAATTAGGCCGGCAGGAGCTTCGGCTCAAGACACAAACGATGAGATGGCGTTGGACACATGAAAGGTGGGAATGGTTCTAGTGTGAGTCAACGGATTTCGGTATTCAATCTCAGATTATGGAGCTTGACCCTTATTGGTTTGGTTTTGGTTTTCACAAGTCATTTTGAAGTAAAAATGAAAGTTTTAAGGAAAAGAGAGTTGATATTCCGTAATGTGAAATTGTGATAGATTGTGGTGTTTATGCATGTAGTAAATGAGGTGGTTGAGAACCTATTGTAAGTTTGATCGGTTTGATGTGAACTTAGTATAGCTTTGAGTTTGACATGAGTCTGACAAGAATCACAATAAGATGCTTATATCATAGAAGTCGATATCCATTTGTCTATTGTGGTAAATCCCTGTTGTTCGTGTTGTTCATTGAAACTTATTCATCTCTGGTGCATATTTCATCTCATTTTCGTATAGCTTGTGTAAATATTTCTCTACTGGGCACGTGTTTGCTCAAACCTATTTTCATTTCAGGTACAACATAGGGGTAGTGATATGAAGTGCATGGAGTGCATCTTTGCATTAAAAGGGGTTTTTAGGAGCTACCTATATATTTGTAAATCAAATTGTATTATAATGTACTGGAATGTCTTAATTTGAAACGTTGTATTTGTGGATAAAATTGAGGATTTGGGAACAGTATTGTATTTTGGGGTATTGGCTATACTATTGTGGGGATTTAAACTTCAAATGGCATTGTTATTTATGTTTAAAATCAAGAGCGTGATAATAAGGGGGATACACTCCATTAGGCATGGCAATCAAACCCGCCCCGCCCCAAACGGGGTGGGTTTTCCACCTCATTTTCGGGAATAGGGTCGGGGTTAAAATCCTAAAACCCGACCGGGTTTGGGGTGAAAATACCCCACCTTAAACCCGCCCTGAAATGTATTTATATATAAAATTATACTTTTATCCTAATATAATTATCATTATACTTAAAATTTTAATATTTTTACCCTAATATTATTATCATTATACTAGAAAAAACTTATACTCTTACCTTAATATTTTGGCCTTGAGTGTTCAATATAAGCATTAGCTCCTGTCAGGCTAATTATGGGGCCTCGATATCCCCTGCCAAGCACCCACCTAGAAGGTTGGGCCTTGAGTGTTCAATATGAGCATTAGCTCCTGCTGGGCTAATTATGGGACCCCGATATCCCTTGCCAAGCACTTACTCATTTAAGAGCCTTGAAAGTCCTCTTTGTGTCCATTTAACATTTACATTCTTTCCACATTCCCATTTCACAAACATCAAATCGTTCAATCGAATCCAAAGGCCGTTTAATCAATCACAACTTAATCAACCCAAACAGTCCTATCACAACATCGATTAATCTTCAAGTATTCCCAAATGATCTACCAATACACCACATTGATTACATTTCAAATCGTTCCAAACTGTCAACCATAGCATGACTCCGACTAATAAATTAATACACTTCTTTCCCTTTAAGTAGACCATAATACCACTTGTTACGTATCAACCCATCACCACCCAACGGCATATCTCTTACTTTTGTTGACACCTAGACCTCATGGGATAAGCACCCAAAGGATTAAAAGAAAACAACAAAACGGATCATGAGAACATGGATTTCGGTCTTACCTTTCGGATCACTAGACGAACATTTGTCTACCCACTCGCACTCACCACAATGCCTCGCATAACCTACGACACTGCTAAACAACCATACAATGTATCATTCGTTACAACGTTACCCATGGTTACGTTTTACGCGTGTCTCGGGCATAGGAACGATCAATGAGTCACCGAAGGACATGCCACCAAGCTTAGAGATGGTTTAAGGGTGTTTTAGAAGTGCTAGAAGTAATCGGGGGGTCAAAACGAAGAAGTATGGAACAAAAGCAGAAAAACTGTCCATTATGATCTGGTATCGATACGGCAAAACGCCGTATCGATACGGAATGCAAATCAGAAATTCTGAAGCTTCTGTTTTCAAATGGTATCGATACGGCAAAACCCTGTATCGATACAGAGTGGTTTCGAGCAGATTTTTCTGCAAATGTCAAGGATTAAACTACAACAACAACAATGACAACCATAGACACGATTCATGGCATAAAATCCACTCATAAACATATTGAGAGTGTAAGAAATCCCTACCTCGAGTATCTCAGCCGAACCCCATGAGAGATCGAGCCCTAGCTTCCAAAATCGACTTCGAGAGCAATACACCTCCACCGAGCACTAGCCAACGATGTACGAGCTCCAATACGCGCGTAGATGGTGGATTGAAGGTTGATTGTCTTGGGTTTTGAGTTTGGGGTGGATTTTTTGAGTGATAGGGTGAGAGAGGGAGAGGAGGGGGAGGGAGGCTAGGAGTTTGAGAGAGAGTGGGAGGAGTATTTTACTCCTCTACATCCACACCCACACATATATATACTAACACACATCACAAATTGCACAGGCACCCCTCTACAAACAACCTTCCCACATTGACCCCAAATTAAATAATTCAATAAATTCCTCATTTATTCCATATTTTAATATTAATAAATCCTTTAAACTATTTTTGAAAATACGGGTCTCTACACATATGGCCAAATACATCCTTCTACCCAACAAAAGCTAATAATGGAGATTGCTTCTCAATTCTGACAAACAAATCGCAACTCCAATATGCACATTTCATGCCACAATTTGTGTTATGGGTAGTAATCAAGAGATAGAGAAACCCAGAAACAAATAATCGGGGACTGAGAAAAAAAGTCAATATGCCAATTCGCATGAAAATGAGAGAAGAGATTGTTAAATATAATTGATTTTGATTATGTTCTACAACAAAATTTGATTTATGAAAAGCTTTTTACTTTTCGACAAGTAGTATGGTTGGCCCTGCATAATTTTTTTGGACTACAACACATTTTGATAAGTGTTGAAAAAGATTTTTTTTGGCAATAATTTTGGCCAACAAGTAAAACTTTGCACAGTGGACATTGTCGAATAGTTCCTTCATTTAAGTCTAAAGTTTAATTTTTCCTTATTAAATTGGGAGCATGTCAGTTTTGTTTTCTACCTTTGTTGACTTGGATGATCTACTCTTGTCATAGGCAAATGAGCCAAGGCTCATTCTGTCACTCTCAAGAACCAGCGTCAGTAAGTAATAAGTTCGACCGACTAGCGTTTCCTCTCCTCCACTATTGACTTTGAGGCTTAACAGTTAACACATGGGATCATTGGAGATCAAAATTTCTGAAGATTTCGGCTCAACGTTCATAAGGTGCATTTAATGAAGATCAATTGTTACAGAAGAAAGATTTAGTCTCATCTGAATGAATACAACGTTCATATTTTTTTTCTTATAAAAGAAGGGCTTCTGCACTAGAGAAAACCACCAAGCTTCATCAGATTACTCAAAACTCTGCAAGAGCAATATTCATCATCTCCTACTCTTTATTTTTTTTTATATACAATTACTTTGAGAGATTTGTGAGCAAAATTGGTATATTTACTCTTTGAGGAGTTTTGTAATTGTGAGCTACAAATTCTATTATCTTTTGAGAGATTAAGTGTTTGAGAAATCAAACACTGGTTTTGTAATTCCAAAAACAGGGGTTTTGTTTTTGGATGGGGTTTTTGAGGATTTTGTAATTTAAATCCTTGCGGTTGTCTAGCTCCTCCAAAAAGCTAGGAGCGTCGGTAATTGTAAGCACCTGCAAGGCTTACTGGTGTATTCCATTTTTATTAGTGGAACCTTCAAGCGATTGCCTTGGAGAGAAGTGGAGTAGGCTGGACCGTGGACAAATTCAGACCGAACCACTATAAACTGGTTTTGCGCTTCTTAACTCTCTCTATATATTTGCTAATTAGTTATTTGCCTTTATAGTCTTTAATTGGTAATTTTTAATTAGCAACCCAATTCATACGCCCCCCTTCCCCCTTCTCTAGGTTGCTATCTGGGTTACAGAGATCACCTTGCAAGGCACTCAAAGTCATTGCTGCATAGGCCGGATTGGTGAAATCCACGAAACAAAGGATAAAAGGATCCCCACCATGATGCATAAAAGGTGGGTTCAGTTTTGTGATAGTAAGAGATACAGTTCTAGACAAGTCAATTTCTAATGTCCAACAAAGTGTATGGAAGTAGTAAGCTTAAGTGAGAATAAGAACTCATTAGCCTTACATGTCTGGACTCTTTGCTAACAAGTCTTAATTCTTCAAAAACTTCAAACTGGCGGAAAATATCTAGTGATGATGTAAAAGAAAATATTAGAATAATACAATAACAAACATAGAAATTTTGGATCACAGAAAAGATCCATGTCCAAGCAATGCGGAATTATATCCTCTAACAATGACAATGATAACAATTGACATTGATGTAAGAATCACTACAAAAATCAAAGGATACTCTCTCTCAGTGATGTAAGAAGGAAGCCCTTCAACATACAATGTTTTGGAAGCATGTGGAGGGGGAGGAATTGCCTCACGACTCATTCTGGGCATCGCATGAAGAGGAAGCCTACCATCAAAACCCATGCCTCCACCACTCCATGCATCACGTGACTCATTCTAGGCATTGCATGAAGAGGAAGCCTGCCATCAAAACCCATGCCTCCACCACTCCATGCATCCACTTGAAGCCTACCATCAAAACTCATTCCTCCACCACTCAGTGCATCCATTAGTAGCCTGCCACATCCTTCCTAACCCAACTCCACCAATATTACTAGCTTCACCCATAAGTAAGTTGCTACAGAGACAACAAAAGGATAAGTTTAAAATCTACAGAAATCTAGATAGTGAATCAGTTTTGGAAGAATGGAAATAGACAATTCTTGCAATAGATATATGAAGAGAGCAAAATCATCCTGACATTATGATGAGCACACTAACAATGAACAACAGGAAAAAAAATTATGTGAAGCAAGCATAAAGAACATGGAAAATTCAAGAGATTGTTCAAAGACTAACCTCCTGAACTTTATTAACTGATAACGATTCCAAGGCAACTTTTGTAGCTGCATATTTGTCTTCTTTTATTGTTCGGAAAAATTCAGGACTCCTATAGGGTTTCCCATCAATCTTAACCATAGACTTGAATCGAATCGCATTGGGAGGTCCTTCATGTTTAATAGAATACTCAGGCAGTGGGAGATTCTCTTTTCAACATAATCTTGTAGCCGATTTTTGTACAGGCCGGAAGAAGTAGAAACACGAGAGAAGTGGTCAAGAGCGATCTTGGCACACTTATTCTCAGCTTCTTTGAGAGTCGTGCGATCGTCAATGGTGGTGAATGGGACACCACTGACGGTGGCGGTGAAGCTAGGAGCATGGTCGGGGCCACATTTGGTGAAGGAGTAATCTAGTAAGTCCTACGATTTCTATTGGCACAAGGATTTCAGCTCCGTTTTGTACATGACTAGTTCAATCGATGGGAAGGGGAAGCAAAGGGGTGTGAGAGAATAGACTTGTGTTTGGAGAAAAAGAGAAGGCGGCCGGGAGAGAGAGTTGGAGGTAGGGTACTACGGTTCAAGAAAGAGATGACATCTTTGTGGTAGCATTTGTCCCCAAAGAAAACCACTGACTATAGGGAATACCACCCTTCTTAATGGTATGCATATGTTCACAGCATTTTGACCCCGACGGCTTTTTTCGAACATATATAGAAATTTATTGAATAATTAGTCAACAAATATGATGGGAGAAAGTTCTGTAGGCGGTGTGTGAGACAATTTCTTTCACAATTTAAACTTAAATTGTTTTTAAATATGCATAATGGAGGGACAAAATAGATGTCGTAGAAATTCGATTGAAAGAAGAAACAAAACTTGAATAGTTCTTGCATAAAACTTAAAAGTGTAATTAACCCATTTGAACTATCTCATTTTAGGGGTCTGTTTGGGATACGGCTTGTATAGGACAACCCTACAGGGTTATAGTGCGGCTGATTCGGTCATTCGTTTTGGAAATGGCACATATTCGAGCAACGGATGATTTAGATCAATAGGAGTTCAGATGAAATCTGAGTCGTCCTTGTCAAAATGGATGGCTAGATAAGCCACACTACAGCCCTGTAATAAGGAAGTGCACCACAAGAACCCCCACTCCCTGGTTGGACTGCAAAGGGCAAAAATTTAGGACTCTTAGGAATGTTACAATAAGCAAATGTGTGATCGGACTCGATCAGGTGGCGCTCTCATTTAAAGCCTATCTACCTCTTCCCACAAGACTGAGGCCCAGAGCCAAAGGCGGACCTTGGGCCTGGCTTCTTCGAGAATTGCAGTCGCAAGTAAGCAGAATCTCCATCATGCTCGTTTATTTTATAGCCCGTGCAAGACACAGAAGTTCAATATCTACAGGTATTTTCAGCAACTCAGTTGTGGTAAATGAATACCAAGTTCAAAAGAAATTTAAGAGAAAATTGTAAACAAACTTAAGTCTTAACCATAATCATGGTTCTCATTTGTTTTTTCATCTTCCCCTAGTGTATCTATATGACTTACCGAACTATATGTATTAGCACAAACAAAAACAATCTCTTATGTACATATTTACATGTAATGCATAGATACTACCTTAAGCGATACCCTTCTACGTGCACTTGCTCCCCGCCCTCACTCCCCATCCTCGCTCAGTTATGGAGAGTATCCCCCTTCTGGCCAAATACTTCATTCTACACAATAAAAGCTAATAATGGAGATTGCTTCTCAATTCTTACAAAACAAATCGCAACTTCAATCTACACATTTCATGCCACAATTTGTGTTATGGGTAGTAATCAAGAGATAGAGAAACCTAGAAACAAATAATCGGGGATTGAGAAAAAAGTCAATAGGCCAATTCGCATGAAAATGAGAGAAGAGATCACCTTGCAAGGCACGCAAAGCCGTTGCTGCATAGGTCGGATTGGTGAAATCCACGAAACAAAGGATAAAAGGATCTCCACCACACTGAATAAAAGGTGAGTTCAATTTTGTGAAAGTAAGAGATACAGTTCTAGACAAATCAATTTTCTAATGTCCAACAAAGTGCATGGAAGCAGTAAGCTTAAGTGAGAATAAGAACTCATCAGCCTTACATTTCTGGACTCCTTACTCACAAGTCTTAATTCTTCAAAACCTTTAAACTGGCAAGAAAATAACTAATGAATGTAAAAGAAAACATCAGAAGAACACAATAACAAGCATAGAAATTTTGGATCACAGAAAAGATCCATGTCCAAGCAATGAGCAATAACAATTGACATTGATGTAAGCATTATTACAAAAATCAAAGGATATGAGCCACTTCTCTCTTAGCGATGTCAGAAGGAAACTCCCCAACATATAGAGTATTAGAAGCATTTAGTGGGGAGGAATTGTCTCGCGACTCATTCTGGGCATTGCATGAAGAGGAAGCCTGCCATTAAAACCCATGCCTCCACCACTTCATGCATCTACTGGAAGCCTACCATCAAAACTTATGCCTCCACCACTCCATGCATCCACTGGAAGCCTACCATCAATACCCATGCTTGCTTGACGATTTCCTAGTTCTAAATTAATGGGTTGCCCCAAGCATAGGGCGAAGACCGACGTAGCACAATATCCGGTAAGACCGGAGTCGAATCCACAAAGATGGTGATGTGTGCTGACTTAAAAACTCGGGTTGTTATAATTTAAATGGGCTCTTAGGTAGCCACCCTTGTCGATTTGGTTGAGATTAACTAAAACTTAAGGAAACAATTGTTCTTTTTAAATAATTAAAAGAAAGGTAAGGTCGTGGGATTCATAGCACTCGCAACCGGCCCGGACTCATCCACTCCAATCGTTGTTCTTTAAAACGTTTGATTTTAGACAGAAAAAGATACCCCGTAAGATGTGAACCCTTATGGTTGCCGTTTACCCATGCGCAATAGAGAATGAGTTTTGGGCCCCCATTCCCCCGTTCACATGGACTCTGACAATGCCCAGATTCGTCTACGGGAAATATTTTACCAATCTAAAATTATTTTTTTTACATTTTTTTTATTTCGAAATAGGAGTAGAACGCGTCCGAACCGACCACGGTGTGCTAATCACCCCGCGACTCTACCTATATGACTACTCACTCATTATTAAGCAAGAAACAAAAGAAATCCTAGTTTGAAACATGCTTTTATTACGCGAGATGAAAAATAGACAAAAGATCTAAGTTAAACAAGAACCAACGAATAACTTTTATAAAGAACAAAAATTAAAACGAGTTACCAAGGTACGAGTAATTGAACAAAGCTTCAAAACTTGAAAGAAGAACTCAGAAGAAAAGTAAACAATATTAGGAACAAAAAAGATCGCAGCCCCCGTTCTTCGTTTTCTACCTACTCTTCTCCCTTTAATATCTTACTGTAGCCGACTCATATAATAGCCTATGTTTCCCTTCTTGTTTCTTGTTAATTGCCAGCCGAGAATTGCCTTTGGAAGGCCCACCATTTAGTCAAATTAACTTTGAACCATGGGGCTTACCTAGTAGACATAAGTCCAAGTCCAAGTCCAAGTCCAATTCTTTTACTTCTAGTGAAATTCCGCCAATTTGACTTGCGAATAATTGCTTCGATTGCAGTCCAGACTTTCCACTTTATTGAATTCGAATATTTCAACTTTACATATTTTTATATCAAACTCTCCAAATACCTATAGCACAAAAATTAAGCATTAGAATTAGAAATGATAAATTAGGAGGAGCTAATGTCAACATTTACGCGTTTATCAATGCCTCCACTACTCAGTGCATCCATTGGTAGCCTGCCACCAAAACCCATACCTCGACCATTTGGTCTTGCATCTAAAAGAATAGCCCAAAAAGACCCATTGCAGCAGGATCTGTTAGAGGATTATTAGTCCCTTCACCACCACCACCACCCATCCTTGCTAACCCAACTCTACCATTATTACTAGTTTCCCCATAAGTAAGTTGCTACAGAGACAACAAAAAGAATAGTTTAGAATCTACAGAAATCTAGATGGTGAGTATGTTTTGGAAAACAGGAAATAGACAATTCTTGCAACAGACATATGAAGAGACCAAAATCATCCTAACATTATGATGAGCACACTAACAATGAACAACAAGAAAAAAAATTATGTGAAGCAGGCATAAAGAACATGGAAAATTCACGAGATTGTTCAAAGACTAACGTCCTGAACTTCATTGACTGATAACGATTCCAAGGCAACTTTTGCAGCTGCATATTTGGCTTCTTTTATTGTCGGGGAAAATTCAGGACTCCTATAGGGTTTCCCATTAATCTTAACTGTAGACTTGCATCAAATCGCATGGGGAGGTCCTTCATGTTTAATAGAATACTCAAATAGTGGAAGATTTCTTTTTTCAACATAATCTTGTAGCCGATTTTTGTACAAGCTAGAAGAAGTAGAAACACGAGAGAAGTGATCGAGAGCGATCTTGGCACACTTGTTCTCGACTTCTTTGAGAGTCATGCTGTCGTCGGCGGTGGCGATGAAGCTAGGAGCATGGTCGGGGCTGGATTTGGTGAAGGAGTAATCTTGTAAGTCCAACAATTTCCGTTGGCATAGGGAATTCAGCTCCGTTTTGTACATGACTAGTTTAATCGATGGGAAGGGGAAGCAAAGGGGTGTGAGAAAGTAGGCTTGTGTTATGAGAGAGAGAGAGAGAGAGAGAGAGAGAGAGAGAGAGAGAGAAGGCGGGAGAGGGAGAGAAAGTTGGTGGTGGGGTACTGTGGTTCAAGAAAGAGATGATTTCTTGGTGGTATGCATTTGTCCCTAGGGAATACCACCCTTCTTATAGGGAATACCACTCTTCTTGGTGGTATGCATTTGTTCATGGCATTTTGATCCTGACGGCTTTTTTCGAACATATAGAAATTTATTGAATAATTAGTCGACAAATGTGATGGGAGAAAGTTTCGTAGGCGGTGTATGAGATGGTTTCTTTCACAATTTGAACTTAAGTTGCTAGTGGATTTGAAAAGATTTAAATATGCATAATGGAAGGACAAAATAGATGTCGTAGAAAGTCAATTGAAAGAAGAAACAAAACTTAAAGAGTTCATGCATAAAACTTAAAAGTGTAATTAACCCACTTGAACTACCTCGTTTTAGGGGTTTGTTTGGGATACAGCTTGTGTAGGACCACCTTATAAGAGTTGTAGTGCGGCCAATTCAGTCGTTCATTTTAGCAATGGCAGCTATCCGAGCAATGGATGATTTAGATTAATAGGAGCTAGAATGAAATCTGAGCCATCCATGCCAAAATGAATGGCCGAATAAGTCACACTACAACCCTGTAATAAGGATGACCACAAGAACCCCACTCCCTGGTTGGACTGCAAAGGGCAAATAATTTGGATTTTGAACTAGTCCATGATTCTAAAAATTGGGCGGAAAATATCCTACTCAGTTATGTACACATTATATGTCATTAAAGTGAGAACCTTCCCAGATATGTACCAGCCAATTTCGAAATGGGGCACACCCCTATTCCCCTTGCACAACACCATCCCTGTTTTCGTAAATTTCTCTCTAATTCAGTAATTTGGACTGCAAATGATTTGACTTCTTCACATGTCATTAAAGTGAGAACCTACCTAGTGATGTACACGTTGCAACTTGATAGGAGAAGTTTTTGAGTGCCGGACGGGTACCATACAAGTGGTACCCCTCAGCGATCTTAGCCGTCCAAGTATTTTTCTAACAATCTAGAATTTAGAGTAAAAAAAAGGAAGAGAGAGGTGTTTGGGGGGGGGGGGGGGGCGGTTGGTGGAATTGGAGAGAGAGAGAATAAATTTAGATCGTCCAATACACGTTTGAACGGCTAAGATCGCCGACGGTTCCTATCACGACTCGCGTGTTACCCACTTGATACCCAAATTTTTTTATAACCTAATATGCGTACCCTTGCGATATGTTTGTGTACATATGTATTCAATTTTGTGCTTACTTGGACAATCTCTCTTACATAATTTTTAAAATGATACATGATTTTTACTCTCTCTGTCCTGCAATACTCATCTTCTTCTATATTGCAAAAAGCAAATACTCCAACAAGCGTGATAGAGAAAGATATACAATGGTCAGTGTAGTGAGGTAATTGGTGCAATTGCCCAAGGGTCATTTTAGGGGGGCAATCGGTAAGAAGCTGCGTTAGTGTGTCTTACATTAACTTCGAAATCCTTGTTAGTGTGTCTTGCATTAGTTTTAGTGGCAAAATAGTCTACTTAGAAATCTTTGTTCTTTTGAAGAGAAAAAAGAGCTAGAGAAGGGAGGAAGAATAGGGAACTAGAGAGAGTAAGTGCTGGGTAGATAACCTAATGAAATGGGGTTAGAAACTACTAGTATTTATAGCCCTTAGAAAAGTGTAACAAAAGTTCCTAAATACCCCTAAGTTAAAACGCAGTGGGGTACAAAAATATGCAGATAATGTCCAGGTGCTACCGGTGTCAAGCTTCTTGAGGCAGCGGTTAGCGGTAGCAGTTGCTCTTGGAGTTTAGTTCTGGATGTTTGGTATCGGTAGCAGCCCTTTCTTGGTACCGGTAGCAGAGCTGCCTTTTGGATTTCAATTCTATTTGTTTGGTACCGGTACCTTGAGTAATATTTTGATTACAAGAAGTTTCTCAAAATTGAAATATTACATAAGTAAGAAACTCTGTTCAAAATCTGATTTATTTCCAAAGCAAATGTACTATCCAGACACGTTTTATTTCTATTGGTCATATTTTCATGGATTTAAACACGAAGAGAAAGAAAGAATTGAGGTTCCTCTGGTGCATGATGCACAGGGACAGGGGTATAGTGCACAATTTGAGCCGTCCATTTCGGTTATCAATTGTTTAAATTTTATTTCGGCAATGGACGACTCAGATCTATCAGAGTCGAGATCAAATCTAAATCATTATTAATTGAGATGAACGACTCAGATCACATATTACAATATTTTAGTGCACTCCTGCACTGCAAGGACTCCAAGTCCAGAGAGGGTGTGGTGTGGCCTTGTGAAAGAAACAGTTGGTTCCATTCTTGACTTCATGTTGAGTAATCAGACAAGGTCCTGCTATCGGAAGCTTACTGGGTTTTGATTAAGCTAAACAAAATGACTAAAAAAAAATTTCAACACACTTTTTACTATTTTCTATACACTTTCACACATTCTTATTTATTTTTTGCACATTTCAATACACTTTTCGACTTTAACGAAAGATCACAGGTTCTTTTTAGCATTTTCCATCAAACAAAAGAAAGAAAAGAATGAAGGCCCATCCAAAAAAGAAGAAGAAAATTCTCATTTGGCTTTAAAAGTGGAACAGTAACTCTCTTTTTTGTCTTTATTCAAAAAAATTGTATTTGTTAGTTCTGCGTCAAACTTTTATGACTTATTGATTCATCTCGGTGAGAGGAATTGAAAAAGTAAAAACTTTTGATTGAAACTCATAATTCTTTTCAAAAAGATAAGAATAAGTAAAAAAAACTGACTTATTGACTTATTTTTATTTTTGTTCAAAAAATTATGAGTTTCGATCAAAAATTTTTATTTTTTTATTCCTCTCGTCGAGACGAATCAATAAATTAAATCAATAAATTAAAAAAGTTTGATACAGAACTAATAAATACAAAAAAAATTAAATAAAAATAAAAAAATAAATCACTCAACTTTTTAATCTAAACCCACCCTAAAAAACATTATGCTCAATTATACCAGAGAAACGTGAATTATGTCCCTCTCATATCCTATCCTTCCTTCAGGATGTGGCGGGGATATGGAATTGGCCCCACACACGGAAAACGATTAAAACCCGCCAAACACCAGTCAAATTCTTAGCCACTAGATTTGATTGAGACCAGAATTGATTTCTGTTTTGAGCCTCCAAATTTCATCCACTCAAAAGACCCATTTCATCAAATTTTCCGATGGTATATATTGCGAACCATAAAGTAGCGATGGCAACAGGTTAGATTGGGGTGGATATAACTATTCCCGTTTCGAACCCCCTATCCGTGCCCGCCTCGTCTCCGAGAGATTATTTAGTGCTCAAGGATTTAAGTTATGCTCAAGACATTTGCAGTTTGCGAGAGATTATTTAGTAAAGTAATGCTCACATGACACATGATATTTCACCAAAGTCATGAGCTCAGCCGTCATGGGCGGAGCTAAGTAGAGGCGGAGAGTGGCACGGACCATCTCCAATTTCGTAAATAATGCTATTTTATCCTTATAGATTGGGAACTTTTCGGTGTCCAAACAACTTAATTTTCATACAAATAATGACAAAATAGCAATTTAAAAAGTGAATGGTTCATATCATAAAAGAATGTATTTTCATTTCAAGATCACAAGAAAATAGAATCAAGCCTTTATTCTTTTCAAAAACAAACGAATATCAATATCAATATCATATTCACAACTTAACCTTTCTCTTCACAATTTAAAAAAAAAAATACTATTAACAATACAAGTGGAGTCTCATTAACCAACTGAACCAGCTGCCACCTCAAAATATAAATTCTAGGTCCACCATTGTTAGTCGTATTCATCTATCAATCGAACCCGGGGTGCTGTAATGCACCTCCGCACTATACGTGTAGTGCTGCTAATTTGGCCATCCATTTTAGCAATGGAAGGCTCAGATTTTAATCTGAACAATGGACGACTCAAATTTGTAGGAGCTCGAATTAAATTCAAGTCGTTCATGCCAACATGGACGGCCGAATTGGCCGCACTGCACCGTGTAGCAGTGTGGCGGGTGCACTATAACACCTTCGATTCCCTATCAATCACAACACGCTTGGAATGCCACAGCGCCTTTTTTTTTTTTTTTTTTATCCACCACAACGCCTTTTCTTCAGAGTAATTATTCAATGCCCATCTGGTACCACGTGACAGTTCCCTTTTTTTAACCAATTATTTATGTGTAGTTGGTAGAAAAAAAAATTGCGGCACCACGTTGCGCTGCGGTAGGGTACTTTTTAAGTAATCCCTCCATCCCAATTTAACTCTCCTCTTTAGAAGTTTGTGCTACTTTTTAATTGATTATATATATTATAATTTATAATATTTTATGTAATTTTCAAATATTGTATTATAGAATTAATCGAGATTTATCAAACAACATCAATATTCGATAAAAAATTTATTATCAATTTAAAAATACAATTAATATAGTTTTTTTTATCCCATTAGACACTAATTAAATTGGGGCGTGATGAGTAAACATTTTTCTACCCCGTCTCTTCCCTCGCTTTCCCAAGTTAGAGCTTTTGACCGGAAAGTTTAATTTAAAAAAAAAAAAACAAAGGGCCGATTAGATTGAAATGGAGTATACAAAGCGAGCAAAAATCGTTGCCGCCCGGGAACCGCAACAAGAAACGATAGTCCTCTAGAGAGAGAGAGAGAGAGAGAGAGCGAGTGACCCATCAGAGGCCGTGATGGTTTGCTCAAGTCGGCTCTTGGCTGTTTCGTACCCTACGTCGCCGCTTTTACAGACAAATTCCCTACGATCCAACGCGAGATTTGTTCAACGAAAGCTGAGATCAAACCACAGATGGCGGCGATCCATGGCGTCGGAGGCCGAGAGCTCTTCGTTTGCTCCTCCAGTTGACTCCGAGCCAGCCGATATCAACGCCGCTGGGTAATCAATACTCACTATTCCCGTTCCAAGTATATGGGCATCTGACTTTTACATTTATAGTTAGTGAACTATTGTGTTGCTGTGATTTGAACTTGAATTAAAGGTTTTAGTTGAGTTGAAAAGGTAGGATAGTGAGAGGAGTTGGGGATGGCCATGCTATTCCGAATAATTGGAACACTCTCACTCTATACCAGTCAATCAACGAACTCCTGATCACACTTTTAAGTCCTCCAATTATTTCTGAATAGCACGGCCATCCCTAACCCCTATGATATAGCAATTGTTGTTCAGATGGAGCGGTGGTGGAGTAGGTGATTGATTTACAAGGGGCAAAGTAGTTCGTTTAATTGGATTCATATCGAAGGTGGAGAAAACCTTATTGCAGGTGATCGAGTATGATGTGACAGTTGGAAATGTCATTAACTATACACCTAGTAGGATTACGATAGGTAGGACACAATGACAAATTGGCGATTGCAGTCCCTAAAGAAGATAAGAAGAGAGAAGAAACAAGAGGAGTGAGAGAGTAGTCTATGAATGAAGGAATAATCTGAAACTGCAATTTTTAAAGCAGAATTATGGTTGAAAAGATGCAGGAATTTGATTGAGACGTGAAAAGAAAACAGGCACCATAAAATACTTAAGCAAGCACATATGAAATTTTAGAGTGACTATTTGAAAACGGATTTCATAATTAAAGGAAAAACTATGATTTCGGAAATTTGAGAAACACGTGCCAAATCTTGGTTCTATGGTGGCCCCGCATTTGTTATGGAGAATACTTGTCAGTTACTTTTTATCAGTATTGGATTTTTGTTTGAATAGTCTGAAAAAAGAGTGCTTAATTTTCCTGCATAATTAGGGGTATAAAGTTGCTTGATCTTCTTATTGGGCACATAGATTAGTTAACCTGTTAGAATGAAGCGCAATTAAATTGCTTGGTTAGATTGCTCATCATGTGTTGTGTTGTCGGGTGCAGGTTTTGCATCATTGAAGGACCTGAAACAGTGCAGGATTTTGCCAAAATGGAACTAAGAGAAATTCAAGATAACATTAGAAGTCGTCGAAACAAAATATTTTTACATATGGAGGAGGTGAGCTTCACGGGTAGAACTTGCTGTTTCTTGTCCTCTTTAATGATATTGTCATGGTTTTCTCACGAGCTTTGTGCAACGGTCGAACAAGATGAAAATTTATATTTATCACCTTTTCCACCTGTACTCCCACCGTTTCTGCTTTAACTGGAGCCCTGTTGCTTCTGGCTATGTATAACTCCAAGAATAACTGTTGGATTGACAAATGCATCTTTGGGTAAGAGATGGAGCATGCGTGATTTTATCATTGGCCAACTTAAGAATAATAGTTGAACTTGCATGGGAGACTTGTATAGGGGACTACTCAGCAAGGGTGCATGTGATTAATTTTTAGTTGAGCACATTGTGAGAACTCTAGTTTCTAACAGACCAATTAGGTTAATGAGTTGAGTTCACCTCATTTGATAAGGTAAAGGATGTGCCCTATCAGTCATCCAGTCCAATTGGCAAAACTAGGAGGCATTGGCTGGGTAAAGCTTAGTTTTTGCCTTAATGGCACGTAGAGGTTCTCCTCTGATCCTGGTTTGCATTCTCAGTTTGGTTCATATGAATCTCACGCTGCAATATAGCATATGCCGTTGTGTAAGGTACTTTGTTACTCTGCAACACTAGTATTCCAGCATGGGAATAAGTACCAAGCAAGACCGAGCATTTTATTTAAGATACAGAAAAGAGTGCTAGTCTGGTTGTTATTCAGAGCATGTGTTTCCCCATGCTCTAGCGTCAGATGAAATTAGCTTGTATATATGCAGTGTGCACCCACCACTCAGGGTAATATTGTCAGTGCTCAGCTGACCCAAAATCTCCTCGATTGGTTGATCATAGTCTGTAAATTCACTATTTCTTGGTTACTTCTACTGTTTGGAATTGAAAGGGATATCTTAGCAGGTGATGGTATCGTTTGGAAAATTACTGTTACATGATATTAGTGAATACAATAGGTTTGGTTAGGATCCTAATTTGATGCCTCTTTTGGCCATCTTTTCTTCACCTCTTTTCTCTGGGGGTAAGTGTGAATCTTCTTCTGTCAGTCAAATTCTATAGCCCAAAGAAATACTTGTTCCTGAGCAGTTTCCATCCACTGTGAGTGCATCTTACTATTTATGGCGACCACAGTTATGTTCAAAACCCTTTTTTTGCAGCTTTAACTTGTACTATTCTGTTTCCTTTCCAGCACTTAAAACTTTCACAAAATGAGGCCTTAGAGTTTGAATTTTCTACTAGAGTTGATTTACCCTGCCGGGGACAGGGCCATTCTAGTGTTGGCTTCTCTGGTCTTTAACATAATTGTTAAGTCTTACACCAATTTTCTGGAGAATTCCACGATTTGTACACAACCATCGGCTTTTCTTTGTGCTAATGGTTTTGGTGATTCCATTTGACATGCAAAATCTTATTTCTCCCTCTTGTTGCCTTGTTGCTCCTTTACTTTGGGGCAGGAGTGTGAAGCTTTCTATTTTGTGTATCATATTGAAATCATTCACCTATGTGTCCTGATTCTAGATATGCTCGTGCATTCACCTCTGTGTCCTGATTCTAGATATGCTCGTGTACTCACTAGTATGTTTGCAAAGTGTATATCCAACAGTAGTTAAAGTGATAGCATTCTATGCTTTTATATTGGGTAAATTTGGTTGAATTTATATTTCTGTGTGTCATATCCGCAATAATTGCATTTCTTTTAATGGGAAGGAGGTCCACTTTCTTATATTTTTGCATCTGGGATCCAACTTGTATCATGGATACTGACAGAAACCAAATCATTATGGCAAGGAAAAGTTTGATTCTCAGGAAGAAGAAAAGGGAATAATTGGAATAGATATATCATTTGATTAGTCGGTCCTCAAACAAAGAAATAAGCAATGTTCATTTGTTGAGTGACCTAGGGGAAATTCATGGAAAGTTACAGTGCCGCCTCGTAATAGTGTTACAACTGCCTTCGTTGACGTCATTTTTCGACCGGAAGAGTGGGCTAACTAGAAATGCTTGGACTATTCGGAAGCGTTCTTCGTGACATGGTTCATCCATGCATGATGTATCTTACCTCTTTTATTCTTAAAACAGAACTTTACAGTGCTTTCTTATTTGTTTGTCTGTTCTTACAGAACTGTCAGCCTGGTTGTTGATCCAGTCGTGTCATGTGAAAAATAATGAGGAACCTTGTGATCCTGATCAGTTTTTATTATTTTGCAAATTAGATGCCTGGATTGGTGACCTTCATCTTATTATTTGAGGCATCATATTGCTAATATGTACTATCCTCAAAATCATTCACAGGTTCGTCGTCTCAGAATACAACAGAGACTGAAAAATGTTGAACTTGGAATCCAAAAGGACGAGCAAGAAAATGAACTCCCAGACTTCCCTTCCTTCATTCCCTTCTTGCCTCCGTTGGTAATTCTTACAATCCATGTATCATGCAACAGTGACTTGACACTATTTTCCTTTTTTTCGTCATAGAAATTCAATTCCTTTGCTGGCCTTCAAGACATGCTGGTATGATTGATTGACATGTTTATTTCATGCAGAGCTCAGCAAATCTTAAGCTGTACTATGCTTCTTGCTTCTCTCTCATTGCCGGGATTATCATTTTTGGTGGTCTTCTAGCTCCTACTGTAAGTTTTCTTGCACTAGGCTATAAGAATTGAGCACCAAATTATCAAATAACTTTAGGACATTACCCCTTGTTAGGGAAAATTTAACCATTTTTATTCTTTCCGTTTTCACTATCCACTTTGCAGAATATTCTGTGCTAATATGATATTATCATAAAGTGCGGATGTTGTAAATTTGTTGCCATCAAACCTTATTCTTGGTCTGTTACATTCTCAATTTGTGTTTCTCTGATACATGTGCTTCACATCATATTTTTCCCGTGGGTAATAAGTCATCTTTGTAAGAAATTAAGATCTACTTACCTGAATCCTAGTCTGATATTCAAATACCAGGAATGATCCACCCCATCAAAGATAGGCAACATTATATCACCTGCCAACAACCAACTATTGCCTCTCTTTTTTTCTTATTCTCGTTCTGTGTATCAATTCTCCTCCTAAATGTGTAAAAGAATTACGGTGCTAATGCTCTGGCCGAGTGTTGCCTGGACCCCCTTGGGAAGGACCTGGTCTAGGTATCTAGAGCTTGGCTTGAGTGAGCTGGCCTAAGGTTTGGCCTGATTTTGGGGAAAAAGTTAAAACACATTAAAAAGCTCGAGAGCCTAGCTGAAGCCAGTCTGCGACAGAGATTTGCAGATTTAGCTCACACCACGGCCTGTTATTGTCTTTTGAAGGGCTGTGAGATTTATATTCCATGATATGTCTACAAACTAGTCTGTTGTAGGAACCACGAGAACAAAACATGTTAACATTGTCTTGGTTCTCGAAGAGACTTGTTTACTGTCCCACTTAGAAGAAGGCTTTGGAGGATTTTTTAGATCCGGTAGAGTGTCATATAACCCATCCAGCTTCTAACCAGTTTATTCTCTCAGTTGGAGCTAAAGTTGGGAATAGGAGGTACATCATATGCAGACTTCATTAGCAGTATGCATCTGCCAATGCAGTTGAGGTATGCTTGTATGTTCGTGTACCATTTATGTAAATGTTACCAGTTCTGCTTTTTCTTGTACCCCGATTTATAACTTTAAATGTTTTCTATTATTACTCGGTGAGAATAGAATTTGCTTCTTATTTTTAGCACTTAGGGATCACTTTGTTCAACTGCAGTGACGTTGATCCTATTGTGGCATCATTCTCTGGGGGTGCAGTTGGAGTGATCTCAGCTTTGATGGTGGTGGAAATAAATAATGTAAAACAGCAAGAACGCAAAAGATGCAAATACTGTCTTGGAACTGGTATGCCCTTCAATAAATTTTACTGTCTGAAATCCATTTAAAGGTTTGCACTCTCGTTTTGGTAATTAATATTCTCGACTCAGTTGGTGATGTGTGTCCCATATGGGGTTTTTTTTGGATAGGCATGTAGTATCCCATATGGGGTTGGTGGAAAGATTTTCAAAAGGCTTGCTTTGATTTGATCAATTGTTCATGTCTTTAGGTGCTGTAAATACAGTGTGGAACATCCTTTGAAATATGCCCATACGTTTGGTTATTATATGGCGGCGGATGGGTATTGCATGATTAGATAATCGTATCCAGCTTTGAAAGCCTAAAACCCCCCTGGTCACTACAACATGCACTTTTTTATTCCAAAGAAAAGTGTTCACAGAAGTTGTACATGTTCAAAGTCTCTTCCACGTGGAACCATTGATGGTCTTCCCTTTCCCAGAGTAGTCCTGCACAGTAACAAACTCGTTAGAGTCAAGGGTATGCTTTCTGTGGTTTTGTCAACATTTATTGTCATTTGTTTCATCGTGCTGTTGATCTTACATGTGATCTACACCCCTATGTTTGACATCAAAATAGTTTTGGTCATTTCTCATATAGAAACTCGCTAATTCAACATTATGGAAACTCCTAACCCATGTGAGCGTTCCTAAAACCAAACGCACCACAATACCCAATTGCGTTTTGAAACTGTCACATCTTTGGGCTTTGGCCACAATTCCAGATTCTTCCCACGTGTTTCCCTTAGTGATCACATCTTTTATGCCTGGTGGATGATACAACTGATCAGAGCAGACGACTTTCTCTAGTACAAGCAGTTGCATCAGAATTCTCTTGAAGATCCTTTGTCCTTTCTTTTTCTTCTCATTTTTTTCCATCTTTCTTTCTTCTTCTCTACAAATGAAGTTTTCTGTACTGTTTGTTCCCCCTACATGCTAGCTTTTTTGCTCTCAGTGCTCTCACCTGTCTCAAAAACAGTGAGCTTTTGTTTTTGCATGTTTTAATTATGATGTTTATCCATTTTGTGGCATTACATGAATGTTCATCTGGTTGATGCAGGATACCTTGCTTGTGCTCGCTGTTCAAGCACAGGAGCGCTTGTCCTTATTGAACCAGTGTCCACAGTTAATGGTGGAGATCAGCCCCTTGCATCACCTAAAACTGAACGATGTTCAAACTGTTCAGGTTCCGGAAAGGTTAGACACTTGCAGTTTTGGTTTGTTTGTTTTTCATGGTAATGAACTTGTGTGTGTGTGTTTTTTTTAGAAGGAGATTCAGAGAACATCAGATAATAGTAAGCCAAAATAACAGATACAATAAGATTAGGAGCATTCTCAAAGGAAAAAACAACATAGCTAAACTTCCACCCTTAAACTTGTGAGCTATTTACTGTATGAGCTTGGCAGAGTAGCCCATTGTGATAGTGCAATACATGTATTGTAGATGAAAAGCCTAGTAGATGAGGTGCTTCCATAGCCCTACCAATATTACCCTACTTTATTGGAGGCATGTGATGTCTTCATTTGCAATACTCCCCCTGTCTCATAATTGTAGCCTATCATGAAAAATGTCTCATTTTTTAAACAAAAAAAACAACGTACTTTCATGTATAATTCTTTGAATTTTTTTTGCCCCAATTTGAAGATTTGATTTAGTTTTTTAAGAATTTATATAGTGTTTTATTTTTTATTGAATAAATAACACAACTTTTTATAGTTGATTAGAATTATGGGGCAGAGTAAAAAACTAAACCTGCATTGAGGAGAGCTAGAGCTAAGCCCCTCACATGTACTGAAGATCTTCCTATGAGATCTTAAATCAGTTAGGCAGTACTTCCCTGCCCTCGTTTTTTGTATTATCGAATTTTGAGATCCCGTCCCATATTGGGCTTGAATAAAAAGTTGTTGTGCCGTATAAGTGAGGACCTTGGACCTACCTAGTACAAGGCACTTTCTCAAGTAAACTTGAGAAGATCAAAACGGTGTGTAGGTCACCTTGACGTACGCGTATGTGTGCACATTGTTGTGCCCAGACAAAGCAGACAGTATTGTACCAGACAAAGGGTTGTTTTGAGTTGGTATTGTTGGTGCTTTTGTGAGTTTCCTTTTCTAATGGAACATGTAATTAATGCATCATACGTCAAACTTAAAAGTATTTTTTCCGGTGGTATCCCTTCGATTTTGAGTTTCAAATACATTTTCAGCTACTTGTAAGGCATAATTTTGAAAACTTGGAAACTTTATGCTTACTTTCAAGATGGACATACATTGTAAGAGCAACAGCACCAGATTCGGTATATCTTACTTTTTAGGTAAAGTAGAGAACCAAGTGTTGAAAACACCCCTACAGTAGCCTAGGGATCAGCTTAGGTATTATACATTTGTCAGAAAACCTCGGTACTTTCAGCGAGGTATTGTTCCGAAGGTAAAGAATAAAGAATTATTTCTTTAGCCTGGTGGAGTACTGTATTCCCTCTGCACACTTCTCTCTCTCCTCCACACAAGTGCCAGCTTTTTGAAGTAATAATATTTTTATCAAATAGAGGTAAAATAGCTACCTTTGCTGTAGAGACGAGAAAAAAAGTGGTTGGCTAAAATACAAAAGATAACATTTTGATAGCCATTTTACATTTTATTGATGTACATGCTTAAGATGGACATACATTATCAACAGGTTACCAAGTTTTTGTTGACAGGCTTATAGTTTTTCTAACACCATTTCCATTTGGTCAGGTCATGTGCCCTACATGCCTCTGTACAGGGATGGCAATGGCAAGTGAACATGACCCGCGGATTGACCCGTTTGATTAGGAATTTACGTGCACACATTCCAGACCCAGAGTCCAACCCACAAAGAGATGGTTCCAGCAAGGGAGTCCCATTTGTGTTCAGTAGGTGTGCACTTATCTTTTCTGTTTGGATGTAAAGCTTCTGCCGCATTTATCTTTTTGTGCAAAGAGAACATCATATATGTAATTCAAATTGTCCAAACTCATTAGGGAAACCTTGAAGCCAAGGCTACGAACTAAACATGGCAGAACCAAACAAAAACTTGCCAAGCTGTCATGAAAATGTAAAGATAAGATAGTGCCTGCTTTATTTTCCACCCAATACACTTGCGTACAGCATGGAAGAGTTTGTTTTGTAATTTTTCTAGGAAGCCAAATAATGGTTTGCTTTTTTATAACTGTCGAAACATCTTCCAAAGAATGGTTCTTCTGGGCTTGTTTCACTTTCAACTTGACTATTGCTCTTAAATGGTAAAACTTCATTTATGCAACCCTATGGTGGCCAAATGATTCCAATAAATAGCAGTCAGGAAACAAGTACATAGAAGAAAAAGAACAAGGCAGCGGTAGCTGTACGACTATCCAATGGCCATCACAATGATTTGTATCGCTCAATCAAACGAGAAGCATGGAGGCGTGATGAAGGGACTACTGTGCAACCCAAGCTCTGTAAGTAAGCAATCTGCAATCCACGGAAAGAACAATCAATCTTGATCAAACTCAACATGTAAGAGAGCAGTGTAATGAGTTGTTACCGTTTGGATTGTAAACTCGATTTTTTTTTTTTTGTTTTTGTATTTGTATTTGATGAGCTAGATAAATACTTCCAAATTATGATATGGTGTAAATTATTCAGATTTGTATCAAAAGGGCCTCATATGTATGGTTACATAAGAAGTAAATTTGGCTGCTGCACTAGAAAAAAATATTGAATCTGGCTACATGCAAGCATATTTCATCTATCACCACTAAATCAGCTAGATATCCTACTACATGCTTACAACCAAGAAAAATCACAACCACCACCAATGGAACAATGAGAAAAAAATAGGAGAAATAACAAAAATAGATAATGTAGTAGAAAGATTAACTCTAAAAATATATAGATCAACGTCACAAGTTTAGGAGAAAATATGAAAGACAAACACGCCAAAAATGTTATCTTCCTATCACTTCAAAAAAAGGAAAAAAATAGCAGTTTCAAGAAGAGATTCGGTCGAAACCTACCTCGGTGAGCAAGTTGGTTGAAGGAGGCGGGAGAGAAGAACACACTCTCTCTCTCTCTCTCTCTCTCTCTCTCTCTCTCTCTCTCTCTCTCTCTATATATATATATATATATACACACACACATAGATGTTTGCGCCAGCTTGGCCTAGACACCACCCACCACCCCACCTATACACTCTCTCTCTCTCTCTTAGTTTTGGATACCACTAACCTATAAGGGCTTCTCACCTTTATAGGATCCAAAACTAACTTAATTGAGTGAGGCCCCATTAAAAAACTAAGAGCGCTATTCGGCTAAATTGTGTAGGGCTAGGATTGGGTACGTGGGCTAAGGTTAAGGTTGGACTAAAAAAAAGTGGGGCTTAAAATGTTCAATGCATAAAAAAAATTAAAAATTACCTGCCCACCTAAGGCAATGGAGCAGGGCACAAAACCTATCCCGTTCTATTGCCTTAGATGAGCAAGTAAATTTTTTTTGTGTATTTAACATTTTAAGCCCCAATTTTTTTTAGTCCAACCTTAACCCTAGCCTTTGTACCCAGCCCAACCCTATGCAATTTAGCCCAACCCAACCCTATAGGGCCCTTAGTTTTTGAATGGAACCTCACTTAATTAAGTTAGTTTTGGATACCATTATTAGGCCTAAAGACTCCTAGTATATACTACACTAACCTATAATGGTGGGGCCCTAATTTTTGGCTTGGGGGAGGGGGCCTAGGTAAGGCCAGCCCTGACGTCTATGTGTATATAGAAAGAGAGAGTTCTTCTCACCCGCCTCCTTCAAAAGCAACTGACTCACTCACTGAGGTAGGTTTCGACCGAGTCTCCTTCTGTAACTGTTGAATAGTTTTTTTTTTTAAGTGATAGGAAAAGAACATTTCTGGTGTGTTCGTATCTTATTCTTTCATTGGTGGTTGTTGTGTCTTTCCTGTGATTTTTCTTGGTTGTAAGCATGTAAGATATCTAGCTAATTTAGTAGTGATAGACGAAATATGCTTGCACATAGCCAGATTCACTTCTTTCTTCTTTTTGGGGCAGTAGCCAGATTTACTTCTTATGTAACAATACATATGAGGCCCTTTGGATACAAAATTGAATAATTTACTTCTCCCTCCTGTAACTACTGAATAATTTACACCAAATCAAATCTGAATAATTTACTTCTCCTTAGCTCCATTTTACATGATTGCCTTTGCATTACCAACATAAAAATCAAGCAGTTACAAGAAATATTATTGGAAAACTCAACTAGAAACTTGCAAGGAAGAACAAGGATTTATTCAATAAGCTATATCTTCTATCCTTAATTCTTTGTGTAAGCTGAACTTTGAGATTATTGGACAATAAAAAATTAAGTAGGGTATGTATTTCACCTGTTTAGGGGTGGCAGAGGATGAACTCATCGCATTCTCAATCCTTAATTTCTGAAAATGTTCCTACACCGTAAAAAGAAAAAAAAGATCATCCAAATTATTTATGATGATGAGAAACAGAGCTTTCGTAGAAAAATACGTAAGATCCCCAACCATTTTTTTGCAAGATAGAAGTACAGCCATTTGTGCATACTGATGCTCTGGACTATCAATGAAGGAAAGCATAGTAATGTGCACATAAATTAATTTGGATCTCTAGGCTTGCCCTTTCTGATGTCATTTAGCTTTGATTTGAGGGCATGGTTCTACAGCAAAACGTCCCTATAGCTTCTCGATTCTTGGAGGTTTGGGGGGCTACTGTTTCAGTGGTATTTTGAGACCACTTGTGCATATATTGCCAAATGTTAAGTCTGTCTCCAATCATCCCCGCCCATACCCCCAATGATTGAGGACTAGATGAGTTCTGTTATGTTGTTGTAGAAGTACAGCCAAAAGTCTAAGAATTACATCAAACACTCAAAGCTTTGGAACTCTCCATCATTAATGAGGACATACACGCTTGATTAGAATGAAACTTCATAAAGAATAATAATTTAAAAAACCCAAACTGATAAATGGAATGTATGTCTTAAGAAAACCATTTCGTGATAAATATTTCGAGTTTCTACTCCTAGTCATCTAATATGGCACTATTTTGCTCATGCTTGCAATATGCCTCAGGTGGATTACTGAAAAACATACCTGTTTCTCCCTCATCAAATGGGCACGCTTATCAGCAGGTATTTGCACCCACATCACAACCTATTCCCACAAAAATAAAATTTCAAAAAATACACAACAATGCAATAATACTAAGTTTTCCATTATTTAGCAAAAGCTAGGATATGTGAAAACTTATACTCGTGAGATATGGAAAACTTACATGTTGTGCATAGTGGAATGCCTCATCACACTTCAAGCAGGACTTCAGCTCACGCATAACATCCTGACATGTCATGCAAGTGTCATAGAACAGTCGGAAATACAGCAAGACTCAAGTGAGATTGTTTTTATAGGCTGAGAAGCTTGAGTTATTGTTTGAGTAGCCATCCACATTCCACTTTAATTTTCACCATCATTAAACAAGTCTTTTTGTATTTGAAAAAAATTGTGCTTTATGAACATGTGGAAATACTAGCCACATGCAAAAGATTTGTGATCTGTCTGTCCACAGAATTTGTGAACACATGTAATAAAATGTATTGACGAACAAGTGAAAGCACAATTTGTTCATTTTGCAGTTGACACACACCACAATCAATAGAAGCTATTAACATGGATGTCAGTGATTGAACAAAAAGAGAGGAACTACTAGTGGGTAAGATGGAAGTAAAATTAAAGTTGTACCACCTTGTGTGTGCTTTTCTTCAGTCTTAAACGTTCATCAATTGCAAAGGCAACCTGTAAATACACCAGATCATGTAAAATGCGAGATGCGAGTCTGAGTATATTGTGGGGAAACAGAGAAAACAGGAAAGTCTCAGGCATCATGTCATGAGCATTCTGAGAATCATTGAGGGAAAGAGAGACTATCAAGATCTAGGGGATACAGACTCAGGCAGTTCATCCCATTAACAGCTCCACATTTGAGGACAATCAAGCTAGAAAACCTTTCTCCTGGAATTATCAACAGCATATGTAGCATCGCTGCTCGGTGCCACTGAGACTGGCATCAGTACTAAACAACGGAAACCCGAAAGAAGTAATAAGGAAATGCATCAGCTATCAACTAAAGACAAACTGACGAGTGACAGCAGTGGAGACAACGGGGGTTGGACAAAAACCTAAGAAATGGTGGATATTTTTCAGACTAAAGATCTAAAGCTGGTGTAAGTGTTTAAAACACCTGCAAAAACACTGTAAACAAAGTGTTAATAATGAAGGCGTTCTCTAGGAATGAGCCTACATTGAATGATACTAAGCTGCATCAGCCTCAAGGAGTTTTAACCTTCAAATGATACCTAATATATTAATGACTTTCAACATGTCATACTTGGTCATAGGTATATTCTCTTCGTTTTTATTTTCTTGTTCAATGCTCATTTCTCTTAATTCCTACAGGTCATTCATAATTTTCAAAGTTTAATGATCAAACCCAATCCAATCCGCTAATGAATTCTCACAAACTAACGAGCACCCACACCAACACCACCACGCCC